>MU184059.1:137126-150706 GCA_016904865.1 Pissodes strobi | reverse complement strand
ATAAATAAATGTTATTAAATTATTATTTATAGATAGAATTTTATAAACGGAAAGGCGAGAAGATTCCTCCTACCTGGGCACTAAATGAAAAGGGCAAACCAGAAACAGATCCAGCTATTGCTCACAAAGCTGCCAGATTAATGCCCCTTGGAGGAACGGAAGAAAACTCTGGATATAAAGGATACGGACTGGCTTTCATGATCGAAATTCTCTGTGGAATACTATCAGGTATAATAAAAGTATGATCAAGAAGGTAATATAGAAGGGAACAGAGTAATTTAATCCAATAATAGAAGTTGTAGAGGAACCAGTGGTAAGATGGGGTAGGGAGCAAAACGGGGTGTCATTATAGTATATTATGATATAAGTTTATAAGAGGGCCTTTAAAGCACGCGCCACATATTTCAAAACACGACGCGCAGCGGAGTGTTTTGTAAGTCGCAAGGGCTTTAAAGGCCTCTTATACACGTATATCATACGCTATTTTTTATTACGAATGCATCATAATCTCAAAAATGTTTTAAATATTAAACTTAAGGGATATATTGACGAATATATTAATCTGTCACATTTGACATGATCAAATGTTTCTATAGAAACCTTTCAAAAAGTAGGTGCATCATAAACATTATTTTTCTACAGCCGCGCGCAAAATAACTAAATACTAAATTCAAATGAAATCGCAAAATCGACTAATGCCGTGGATCCTTATTTTGCGCTCTAGCGCGAACATGGAAAAGGAAATTCTCACTTTTTCCGTCTAGTGTGCTGAATGGTCATGGAAACCGAAGATAAATAAATGACAGTCGTGCGTTTGTTACAGTTTGTTGCTGGCAATCCTGTTCTAAATATGCCCGAAGCCCGAATATAATATGTCAAAACTGACAGTCATTTGCAAATTTCAGAATAAGTATAGAGAAAAATGTGGATTTAATTTTAAAAAATGCGGCTGTAGAAAAACTTCTGTGTGTTTTTCGAGCGCAAAGTAAGATTGCCGTTTTCGAAAGATTACTGCGCTCCGCTACGCGTCGCGCAGTAACATTCTTTCGCAAGCGGCAATGCATTACTTTGCGCTCTAAATACACAAATAACTATTTAAGCACGCTGCAGCGTGCGATAATCGTTGATTATGATGCATGCGTAATAAAAAATATTTTATAACTAGTAGCTCTATCTATTGCATTATCGTAGAATTACATTCATCTAAGAAATAGGCCTACGTGTTGTTCCTTTCAGATGTCGCCAATAGCAAGGTTTATTTTATTACAGGCAATGGGTCCTACTCATAAAAGAAAAATTAATCGTTGGAAATGGTGTCTAGACCATGGAAAACACCGTTAAGGCCGTAGTATTATGCGGTATTTGAAGGCTTAAAAGCTATATAGCGTAGCTTTAACGACTTTGGAAAAGAAAGTAAAGCAGCGTCGCGCGTCGCCTCTCGATCAAATACCCGCCACACCACAAAAGATGAAGAGGAGCAACCGGTGTCATACATTAAAGAAATGAAAAAAAAATATTTTGATTAATGAACTGGCATACTAGTGGTAACAAGAAATCATGAATTCAGACTGAATAACGCTATTTTTAGCACGTCATCCAAGCTTGTCAAGTGCAGCTTGAGTCACGAGATTCAATCGAGTGGCAGTTATTCGCCTTATTAGAAGATTCTACAGATAAGCATAGATTTACCGCAAATAAAATATGGAACTGTGTCCAAAACCAGGTCATAAATCATTGCTCAAACTACGACGGAGGTAAGTGCTAGCATTAACTTCAGCTGAAAAAGGAACAACAGTATCAGTAAAATTATGTTTCAATGCTGCAGGCATATATATGCAACCTTTATTTTTATGTCCAGGTGTAAGGCTAATTCCAGTATTAATAAATAACTCTTCTCCTGGCTCGTGGACTAAATGCTATCTATCTGGCCAGACTAACATGTGTTTTCCCTGATTTCATATTTTTTTTTGAATTTAATTACCATTTAGTTACTCAAAGAATAACCAGTTTTACCTTTGCTAGATGGACATCATACACATACGAGAAGTATTGTCCTCATTGAGTATGCAAGACTTTATTTTACTGTGTTTTCCGACGTATTTAGCCCTTAGCTGACGCTTATATGAAGCCTTGGTTGCGAGAAAGCCCCAGATGTGTGGTCTGACAATTTCAAACTGCCAGACTTTATGGAAATGGTTTCATTAAAGCTGCTAATAGGTCAAGAGCAATTAATGGCTTTAGGAATACGAAAATTAAGCCTTTTGTTAAGAATATTGATGCTGATTTTGTTGCAGCGGAAGCGACGAACCTTCTATCTCCTGTAAATCAGACTGGACTGATAATTTAAAATGTAAAATACCGAGGAGACAATGAGACACCTGGTTGCTCTTCATGGGTAGATGGGTCCAATATCGCCTTATAAGTCGTAAGTCACAACTAGAGGAAACACATTTCCAGAGACTACACTAAACCTTCATCCTACGCATACTACACCAGAAAAATTTCTACTAGCCTCCCCGGGAGATAGTGTTTCAATCTCTGTAGTTTTCAGTAATCCAAAAAAAAAAACGCAGCACGCCATATAAAGATGAGCTTCAAAAAGAAGCAAATAAAAAGACAGAACAACAGATGAAAAGAAGAAAAATAAAAGGAACAAGATTTTAAAAATCAATGTCGTAATTCTATTTGAACAGCATTTTTTTTTAAAGTGTTGTTTTTTGAGATTTTTTTATTGTGTTTTGTTAATTAAAATACTTACTACTTGTATTAAATAATACCTAAAATATTTTGATTAATTATTCATTGTAAGATTATTTAATTCTTGAGTCCCCGTTTTGCCCCTAGTTCTCATACTTCAGCTACCTGCCAGTTGGAACAAAAGAAATATAAGTTCTAGAAAATTTTTGAGACTAATAAAATCCTGCTTGAAACTGTACAAGGCCTTCGATATAGTAAACTGTCACATTTTGCTATAACATATTCAATAAAAAAAAATGTAAATACCTGTGATTATATATTATGCATAGAAGGTTTAAGAAGAAAAAAACCTGTTCTCTACAATGGTAATTTTATTTTATTTTGGCTAATATTTTCATTCAATATGTAAATGCTTCCAATACAAAAATTCCCCTATTTATACTAAGTATAAGTCTTGTCAATAAATCCCAAATAAATAATAATAATGGCTACCTAATAGTTAATCAATTTATCAATAATAAAGTGAAATATATAATTTTATTCTTAGGATCTGCGTACGGCCCACATATCAGAAGGTGGAGCAGTTCTGGTTCGAATAAGCCTGCCAATTTAGGGACAACTTATATGGCCATCGAGCCTAAAGCATTTGAACCACACTTTGAACAAAGGCTTCAAGATTTGATATGCTATTTACGGAAAATGGAACCAGTAAGGAATATATTTTCTATTTTATTCCTTATAATCTAAATCTAGTCTAGGTTTTCTTACCAGTATTATATTTTAATATCAGAGCAATTCTTCAATTTATAGATAGTACTTTTCGAGATGATTATAGCTCAGCTGCTACTGCTTTTGTCTCTAGCTTGACGACAATCTATGTGTGCTTCGAAAATCGGAAGATCATTTAAAATAATCTTTTTCTACTCGCGTGCGCAAAGTTCAACTTTGCGCATTCATGCGCACATTTGCGTGCGCAAGGTTCAACTTTGCGCACGAAAACTCTTTGCGCACTCATTTTGTTTCGCATAATTGCCGTGTTTATACTCGATTTTTCAATATTTTAATGCTTTCTGCATACAATAATAAGATTTCTACTTTTCTAGGGTACTCGTGGAAAAAGCATTGTTCCTAACACTTGCGCAAAGTGTCTTTCCCGCACTTAAAGCACATCCGAACTCCGATTCGCGTCGTTCGTCTAACTGCTTTAGCGTGCGGGAAAGTATCACTTTGCGCACTTATTAGGAAAACAACTATTTTATATACCTGAATTAATCGTCCCATCAGTATAATGAAATAATACCAAAGACTAGTAATTAAAATTTGATTGAACAATTTTATGCTGATTAGTGATAATTTCCTTGTGCATCTTCATTTAATACGATTTGCTAATGTAAATAAACGTAATTTTAAAAAAAATTACCACCATTTTCAATGTAGGTTGATCCGAAAAAGCCCATTATGGTACACGGTGATGCAGAGCGAGCACATATGGAGAAAGTCGAACAGGATGGAGGATTACGATACGTAGGAAATCAACACAAAACTATGGAAGCATTAGCGGAAGAATTACATGTTGAACCTCCTTGTTCTGAGCCTCTTAAAGAGTGACGATACATCAACCAGAAAATATTTATGAGCTATTCAAACTAAATATCAATTGTCTGATTATTGTATAAAGTCATATGTTGCTGTTGCAAATATTTATTCACATGATGAAATTATTAATATTTTCTATATAAACATTAAACATTCAATTGTTTCTTAAATCTGGAAATGTTATTATACTTATTGATCGTACTTTGACTGGAGCTGATATTCATAATTCAATAAATGATAATCTCTGCTTCACAAGGTGCAATAGTTTACTATGTCTGGGGTGCAATCGAAGCAGCTAATTTCGCTTCATTGTTTGTAATATTTCTTGATTAGCCAATATCTTGGTAATATTGCTGTAATTATATGATTTACCTTTTTTGCATTGCGTAAATTTACCTAAATGCAACGCCTTTACTGTAGGTCATATAATTACTTAGCGTATTTGTGTCAGACTTACGTTTAAATGACTTCAAGGTCGTTTATTATCTTGTGTCTTGTGTCGTATCTCTTACTGTTTCTTACCGTAATTTTGTTTGGTAATACTTACTTTCTCTTTTATGGTATCGGATATTATCTCGATTAGCGAATGTCTTGCTAATATAATAGTAATTATCTGATTTGTACTTATATTGCGTATCATCACTTAAATGTTTCCCACTTATTGTAATTTGCTGTAAGTCTAATGGCAGTAGATCATCTTACATAACTTTTACCACATTAGGTTTTTGTCAATAGGCAGGTTATCGAATTGAGCTCCTTCGATTCCCTCTTGTAGATCTTCACTAGTACTACTGCGTTATCTAAAAGGTGTGGTGAAGTGCTCCAAATGTGCATGTTTCGATACTTGGTCAACGTTGACGGTTTAAGCCATATAACACATCTCGGTACACGCACGGGTATAATATAGGCCTTAGCATTTTGTGGCCTGTGGCACACACATAAAAAATTGACCATATTATATTTTCTTTACAGATTAAATTATTGATTTACTATTTTTTTACCTGTTTATTTGTCTTATGATATTATCGCTGCTATGGAATCAATTTGTAATTGTTTTATTTAGAGGATTAATCTTTAGTTAGGGCGTTCTGTGATTGTCTGTTACTTAGTCAGAAGTGTATAAATTCAGATTTTAGTTAGGCAGTATTGATGATTTAGAATTTAAGATCAAGGATTAATGATTTTGTAATTTGGGTGAAAGTAAGTGCAATACTGCAGTTAGGTTTTAGACCTAATTATCCAAACAGACAGCTTAAGTAGGATCTTTAATGCTTATTTTGGTATGCTGAAGTCAAGATGAAGTTGAATTTGTAGTTCTTTTAATGTTTCTTGATATGAGGGTTTGTTTCTAAATTTTACTACCCGAATTTCAATGCTTAAATATATTCATACTACAAAATTTAGTGCCGCGCTTTCGACCAACTGTCAGCAACTCTACAACTCATACTTATAAATCTTAAAGCCGCTGCGTGAACCAGGCATATAAAACGGTTATTAAGCAATTAACTAATCATGTTACAAGAAACGTTACTCAAGCCTGTGTGGTGAAAACTTCCAAAAATCCTGCGTAATTAAAGTTTTCAGAGGAGCGCAGAGTTGCTTGCCGCGTAGAATATCACCCTCCCTTCACTCCCCCAGTCTTTCCTACTTATGATTTACAATTTAATCATGTTTAAAACATTTGTTTAACCCATCTATACACAGTGTGATCCACGAAGTATGCAACAAATCTGAGACTTCTTTGATAACGATTTCTGAAAAAACTTTATTTTTGATAAATAGTTTATATGACAATTTGTTGCCTTTTTCTCCACTTTATTTGTACGCTTTTTGAAGAATTAGGCCGCTTCGGCTATGGCCCCAGGGTGACAACAACACAGTATAAGAAGTGTCATATTTAAAGCATCATGCACGTGGAGCTCAAAAAATGGAAATATGGGACATTAAAACATTAAATTAATTAATTGAAATCAGCAATTTTGGCACAGCATAATATTCAATTTTACATTTTCAGTAACTAAGCTTCTAATGCTAATGAAATCTCTTCCCTGATTTTGTGGCCCAAATTAAGTCTCCTTACTGCTTCTTGCGAAGCTGCACGTCACGCCATGCGATCAGCATCATTAAAACTCTCTAGGCCTGGGAAAAACCGACCGGAGAATGGAGATTCAGCCCGAGGAAGGACCCTAGTTAAATTATAAATTTTGTAACTATCTAATATAGAAACACAAGGCTGAAACATACTTTTTAAAAGGGTAACTTCGCTTTACATAAATTACATTTACGGGACCAAATTGCTTTCCAATTTGTCTCCTGATGAACTGATACGAAAAATTAACCTGATGGTCAAAAATTACAACGATATTATCACCACTTTAAAACTTGTCTTTCTTTCCTGCCATACACGTTCATTGCTTTAAGAGGAAAGACCACGTCAATTGTCAAAAAAAGAATACCTTTGACGTCAAGAGAGCGCTTAAAGTCATCTGTCTTGAAAATGCTGAGTCAACATCAATATCATGCGTCACGTTTTCATATTTTTTGACCCCCCTCATTTTGTTTTCATCATCACCAGGTTCTATCAATAATAAAATTTGTTGACAAGTCGATATTAACCCTGCGCCATATACGTCGATTTTTTTTTCATCAGTACTTATGTAGGGTGTAACAAACCTCAATTTCTAAGAATATCGTATTTTTTTTTGGTAGACCTCCCATTTTCTTTTAAATATTATGGTCTCACGTGATCATTTAATCACAAACAACCAGAATACCTTTATTCAAAAGTATCTAAAAATAAACTAAAAAAAAGTTAATTTTCCAAACACGTCTTAACTGAAAAATCCACCAAAAAAAAACATCTTATAAGCCAAAATACAATCATAAATGAAAATATAATATTAAGAAAACACAAGGAAAACCCTACAGGTTGTATTGTGAAAAAAACTCATTACAGCCGTACTAACGATTTACAGTTTGACCAAAAATATTTCGTATTCTAATCTCGGCTCCTTGGAGCTCCATGAGGTTTGGAATCTTGGCGGGTGCAACTGCACTGGTATCTTGGTCCAAATATTTAATTTCTTGACGAATACATCTTGGTATTCTTGCATTATTCTTCTTTCCGAGATGTGGCCCCAGATCAGGTTATAGCCAAATCTTTTTGATAACCCAAACTAACCCAATCTTCTAGCAAGTTTGAAAACTTGATTATTTTCTCTATAAATATATCATCAAGGCACTCATGACTGCCCATCGTGAGAAGCCAGCTTCGTGAATTTTTGGACACCTTATACGATGCAGAGGGTTCATCTCCTACATCTACTCCACTTTTAGTAAAGTTGTAGAAGCTTATTAACCCGAGTCAATTTTTTTCCTAAGTTCCTTCATCAATGCTCCAGCTGGTGCATGGTGCATGTTTCTTTGTTCTGGACCGTCAAGAATTGTGCTGCAACGCATCATTTAGTCTTTCTCTACGTGTCTACGTAATTTGGTCACTAATTAATTACTCGTGTACCAGTTATCATAGATTATATAAGCCTCTATACAATACTGATTGAGTAGTTATTAAGAATGTAGTCCTTCTGCCTATTTTCCTGGATATGCTTTCAAGTTTAAAACGTAGTAGGAACGGGCATCAATTAACATTTGCACTTTTTTCCTATGATTTGCAGGCTCATTAAGAATGTACGGCCTGAAAGCACATATTTCACGAAAAGACTCCCACTTCTCATCTAGCCTCATATATTGCGAAGGAGTGTAGGCATGCTTATAATTTTCAATAAATTTTTCCAGAACTCCACGAACAGGAGCTATTTTGTCAATCGCTTCCCTAAGTTTACGATTCTCGATGTTATCGAATTGAAGATTGATTGAAAATTATTTATAGACATCGTATTGCGGAATGACAGTTAGAATGGTACATGTACATACCTACTACATAAAGAATACGGAGGTATCCATAATAAAGAAGTTCGATAAATGCTTTAATTTCACATACACTAGTTAGTTGCTTTCAAATATGCATTTTTGCTGAATTTGACGTTGGCCTAGTGAACCATATCTTCCATCATTTGGCGATCGGAAAATATCTGCCATTTTTAGCGTTTTTAAGCAAGTTTATTCTATTCGATTTATCTTCTCTTTTTCTTGTCAGTATTCTCATTTTTCGACTCATGTCTCCCAGTCTGAATCTCCTAATCTTCATCTTCTCTCGTTATACCCTCGTTATACCTCCGAGTCAGTGCCGTATTCCCTACTTTCAGAGATATGATTAATACCGTCCTCGTTTCCCAATTCGATGGTGTCGACATATTTGAGTACACATGAGTCGACGTTTGCTTTATTTTGAGAGCGATACTGGCAGCAGGTTTGGCCTTCATATGTAATTCCGGGTAAAACGCTTCCCATTTGTTGCCCACTTAATCCACTGGCTTTCCGTGTTAACCCCCGTGTTAAAGCTGTCCCTGCATTGCTTCGTTGGCTCAAATATTTTTTTGGACTTGAAAATGGAGTGAAAGCAAATTTTATCCTGCTTAAAAAAATTACTTGGATTTATATTATTAAATTTTATTTTATTATAAGTTCAATGTGAATTAATATAAAAAACAAAAATTACATGAGGCAGATATACCGGAGTATGTATATTTGTGACTTTCTGTCAGTTATCTGACAATTTCATCGGGATCTAGTCGATGTCTGCTCTTAATTGAAAACCCCCGTATTTACTTGCTCTAAATAGCACTGATAATTAATTCAACTGTTAATGATATCTACGAAGCGAAGTAATTACTCTTAAGATATGGATAACATATTCCACGAAAAATATTACTGATAATATGATTTAGTCCAAACTATAATACTATACATAATACTGCAGTATCTCAATAAGTAAAAAATATTATTCGTGCTTTTTAACATAACAGATATAGCCTCAAGGATTTACTTTCTGTTCGGAGGCATAACAATAATGGGTAAGTTAAATGTATTAGATATTATTTTGTATAACACTGAAAGAATGGAATATTAACGTATATTTTTATTAAGAAGAGCGTTTGCAATCAAGCTGGTAATGAGGAAATTACTGCAATTAGTAATATTATGCCTATTCGATTGATCCACATATACAGAATTTTGCAAAAATCTACTGTATCCAGAAGTAAGTCCAATTTAGGCAAGCTAAGATAATTCCTTCAAGCGCAATACAGATTTCATTTTAACTTTAATCTCCTATGCCCAAGAAATGTAAATTTGGGTGTAAATTTTCAGTGTTTAGTCAAAACTAACATTAATAATGCGAGACAAAAAAAAAGGAAGAAAGAATTATAACCGATAAAATTGAGGAGCTGAATAATTGTAGGTATAATTTTCGCTGTCTTTAACTCCATAAATTTAAAAGTTATTTTCCCAGATCTGTGATATTTTTAGATGAAGCCGTTCTGGTAACAACACTGCATGAAGCCAAAAGATTTATGGTAGACTGTTTTGTAGCAGTAGGAACATGTTGGCGCCACGCACAAATTGCAGCTGAAAATCTTTTAGGAGCTGATTATAGGGGACATTTCAGCCATGGAATGAATAGGCTAAGTAAGATTCAGTCTCAAATCTTATTTAGAATTTTGGGAAAGGCTTATTTCATTACCGTGTGCTTTTGGTTAATCTTGAACTAATAATAGTTCTTTCTACAATATAAAATAATTTAGATAAAAAAACAGACATTAAAAATAAGGAAATAAAACAAAATAATTAAATAAATATTAATATTTGTTCCCAAAAAATAGAGTTACGTCTGATGTTTGATGAAAATTTTTAAACACACAATTTTTTTCAAACATTTTAATTAGTCAAACATTCTAAATCAACTTTTAATTAAATTTAACATTTTTGTTCATCATTTTTTTTAAACTAACCTAAGCACGAAAATGGAAAAATTTAAGTAAATTTGTAATTAAAATGAATTATGGCAATTTCACTATTTACTGACAAATATTTTAATTCGTAAATTCAAATATTAGCCAATTCCGAACATGAATTGGATCCCGGCTTTTCATCTCTCACAATTCTTGCCATTATAATAATATCTCCCATCCTATTTACGCGATAGGTTTAGTCTCTTTTTTATTATGTATTTCATATGACCACGTCTTTTATGCCGCATCTTTTAGGTTCCTCATTTATTTCTCTTGCTCTTGCCATTATTTTTATCTCGGTGGTTGATAGCCAGTATGTATTAGCTTTATTATTTTAAAAAGGAATGCCTGTCCTACGATTTTGTATTCGCACGCAACAATCGGAAATATATCATGTAAATCGTTTATAATGATTAAATAATAAAAATATTCAATGACCATTAAATGTATTAACCTTGGTGGTTGAGAATGATTTCAGTTTTTAATATTAATTCCTATTTTCCGTGTGGTTAATCACTATCACTCTTGAAATCGAATCGCGGTCGATGATTTCATAGTTATTGAAGTGCATTCATAATCCAAAAACAAATATCGGATTTATATGTGAAATTTTCTACTGCCGCCTATACATTTGCTCGATGAACGAAGACCCTCCCAAAAAATCTGGCATCCCTAGGGCATATTGAAGATAAATGTTTACACAATCTATTATTTACCTTTCCTAAATTTTTAAGGCAAGACTGAACCCTGCGAGGCACTAGTAGTTAAAAATAAATATTGCTTGCTTATATTTAAATTTTTATATTTATAATTGTGTGGCTCATTTATTATTGCATGTATCTACATGCGTACAAAGAACTAAAACTAATATGTTAACGATTGAGTCCTTAAAGTTTAATGCGTTCACTGACTTATTAAGGTAGCTTACTGATAATAGGCGTTGTTTATTAACTTTTATGACTTTCATTATAGACTACTATATTAATGACATAGTGAATGGAACATTAGATCCAAATGCTAAGCCAAAGCTAGAGAAAGAAACTGTCGCTACAGCACTTGTTAATGGAAACAACAGCTTAGGAGCTGTAGTAGGAAAATACTGTATGAACCTGGCCATAAAGAAAGCAAAGGAAGCTGGAATTGGCATGGTGACCGCATACCGTAAGTCCTAACATTAAAAGAGCTTTTGAAGCAGATAAAGCGGATTATTGTATTAGCGACTCTACGTTTATGGACTGTATAACTTAGAATTTGAAGAATCTTATATTTTAACGAAAGCTTTCAAAGCTTTGATTATTAAATGATACTTTTTTCTTATACCTCTCATGTGCGATATTATTAACCGTCTATTGTGAATGTATTTAAATTTTTTTTAAGATCGGGAAAAACTACTTTAGTGCATGGTGTCTTGATAAATAGTGACATTATGTGACAATTTCAACAAACAAGCTTTATTGTAAAATAAATTTATATGAAACTGAACAAAACAATTACCTTTAGAGTGAAAATGTAACATTTTTGGAATTTTACACTAGACTTCGTTCGTTAGCGTCAGCCTATTCAGGTCTAATCGTTCAGTTTGAATATAATCATTGGGCCGAACTTCTAAACATCTCATTTTTTTGGTTGTTGTGGAATTCCGCCATAAGGTCTTCCACTTTTCGTGAGTATGACAACTTCAGAATTGCATAATGTTGTACCAAATTTGTCCTGCAAGTAAGCAAAGGAACAATTTTATCTCACTAGTGGAGCTGAGATTGTATTCGTCTGCCCAATAAACATGCATTGACGGTGACAACATCTAACATGTGATAGAAAATAGGTTGGCTCCATTTTTGGCTTTTAACTTTTATGGGATACAGTCAGAAGCGAATCTTGTAAATCGACATCCCCCATATGTCTATTATATTAGCTAACAAAGCCTGGACAGTCAAATTTTTTCCACTCGTTTGACGATTTGAGACCTCTCTGTGGCCCGCAATAATCGGAAATAAGAGAGAAGATTTTATTATCAAAACATTGCAGCATGTATGTCAGCCTTATCAATTTTTTTATGTTTCTTCTTTAAGACTCCCGCTCCCATGAGTTTTCCTTTATTTTGCAGTTACAGTCTTGTGACCAGACGAACGATTTGTACACACGTTTGCTAGAGAATGAATTTTTGTCTTTCCTAAGAAAGCAACCAAGGTCATATCAGAGAAGAAAATGTCGTAATATAATTTTTGATGCTCGTTATGTGGGATTAGTCTACTTAGTCGGCTTGCAGCTTTTAAATCTGACTCATTCCCTTCAGCACTGGACCCATTGTTTCCAAGAAACAGTAGAAGATTCCAGGTACTTCAGAGAGTACCGACATTTTGTACCCCCACTTGTGCTGATTTTTCGGATTGTAAGTTTTGAGCCCTTGAACGAGAAGACAAATTTGATTAAAATGGAACAGGCAAGCATGCCTCCCTAACTTGATCAATACCTGATAGAATTTTGTCAATGCTTCTATCTAAACTGTCGTCACTAAAGTGTAAATAATATCTAATTGCTTCAAATCTATTAATTGATATTGCGTCTGCAACTTGGTGAATTCGCGTTTGTGGGGCTCCTGCTTAAGTGACATTTACAGCGATATTTCCATAAACTTTTTTTTCTACTTCTTCGACGCTAAGACATCAGTCTCAGTATCAGAAGGTGTTGCCCTTAGCGGGCTTTGCACTTACGCCACCAATTGGTCCCGTTGCGTTGTGCCCTCAGCCCGTATTAGAGAACCTCCAGGATGCTGGTCTTCCTTAATAAAGCCCGCATCTCCTTTAGACTAATACGACGCACTGAATCTGGCTTGCTCAGCGTCGCGCCAAAGATTCTTTTTCTTGCCCACGCAAAGGCAAGGCATTCCGTGAGTAGATGGTGTGGGGTCTCATCGTCCTCCATGCTCCATCTACACTACCTCTTCGCGAGCCCATGCATCATAAACCTGGTCTGTCTCACCCCTGTAGACGTCCGCCATATCTCTTAAGACCGACCCTTCTTCCGGGCCTCAAAAGCTCTTTCGCGAACACTCTGGGGGTTCCACACACAGGCATCAGGCTCTAAGTACCTACGTGCGGAGCCTTCTCTGGCTAAGGCGTCAGCGGCCTCGTTTTTCGGTACACCCAAGTGTCCCTACTCAGCTCAGCGTACCGCATTTATGATTCGCAAGTTCAATTAGCCAGCTCCTGCGCTCCCTCACCAACAAGGAGCGCATGCGAACTTCAACGCCATGCTGTTGGAGCAAAAGATAATCTCCTCCTGCCACCGACATTGAACCTTAATGACTCCGAGACTCCCATCATCTTCGCAAAAATGTCCGCTAAGCTGTCGGTTGATTTGGATTTGTTTAAGCACTAT
>MU184059.1:97395-117891 GCA_016904865.1 Pissodes strobi | reverse complement strand
CACTTGTGCAATTACTTCCGATAATTTAAGCAATGGCGAACCACACGTATATTAATTAAGTGGAGACGCTCCCTCCTGTTGTCATATAATACGTTGTCCTTCTGCGATTAAATTTACGAAAAAAATAAGATAGTTCACACCAGTGAATGATATATGAATAAAACAATGGTATTTTGTAATATTCCACATCAAACGTTGATTGAATTACGCTCTTGAAGAGCAGTCTCTTCTATGTTAAGAGGATTTTCATCCGTATCAATCATTCCCAGAGTTGAGAGAGTTACCTTTTTTTCGACTTTTGATAACAGTGATCCATAAAAATCCCCTAAAGTATTTAGCATTTTTTTCAATCCCTGTTCACTTTTATTTGGATATACCTGTATGTTTGAAATATCTCCATTAATAATCTGATATTTATTCTTATGAGTGTGTTTCACCGATTTTCCCTAATACAACAATTGCCAAAATAATCACGTCTTAATTCCTTTTGCAGGCTGCTTTGGGCACCAATCCAATTTCATTTGGCATTCCCGGTAAAGATAATGATAACTTACTTTTAGATATGGCGACATCGACGGTTGCAGTAGGAAAGGTAATATTTAGACTGTAAACTGGAAAATCTCTGCAATTTTTAAATCTAACGTAATTTTAACGTATTGAGCACCTAATAATATATGATTTTTGGGAACAAGTTTAGATTGAAGTTTATAAACGTAAAGGGAAACCAATACCTGAAGGTTGGGCTGTTAATGAGCAGGGCAGCGTAGAAACCGATCCAGAAAAAGCCCTCGAAGCTCGAAGGCTTTTGCCTCTAGGAGGTGATGAATTGACTGGCGGATACAAGGGATATGGATTAGCTTTGATGGTAGAGGTTCTTTCAGGGATATTATCAGGTAGGGCCTCTATCAGGATTCCTTTATGCAAATTACATGCATGCCTTTAGATATCTATATCAAGCAAAAAATTAACTTTATTAGCAATATTTCTAGAAGATTAGCTGTACTTGTCTTCCCTTGTTTACGTTAGCTTTTGGAATTGTTTGTCGACGATTTATTGGTAATTTGGACCTTTCTTTATTTAGTTTACTTGATTTATACGTTTTTCTATAAATATGGGTTTATTTAGTGCTTATAAACAGTTGTTGTCTTGAAACTCATACGAGAATTTAGTCTAGTTTTTAATGTACGTATCCCAAAAACCAAAAAAAATTAATGCGGTTTCCAAAATATTAGGGAATATTTCATGCTCTATCGACTAGGCTTCTGATTGCTTTTATATTGTATATAATTTGTAGGTACAGGCTAGTTAACATATACCCATAAATTTTATAAATGTAACGAAGACATTTTTTCATCTCTTAATTGTTAAATCTAAATGATTTGTATTCAAAATGTAAAAAAAAATCTGGTATTTTTTATACTTGCTTAAAACCCTTTCAAAAATATATGACTTTTTTAACTCTTTAGGCTAAAACTCATAAGTAAGCATTGCTATTTTTTTTCACTAATGTCCCCTTCACAGATATAACTTAAATTTTTGAAAAATTATTTTTACTTTACTAACACTGCTGGATTTTTCTCATATCATCAGATATCCGAGCCGACATAAAATTAGCGCTCTGATCTTCCCACTAAAGTGACCCCCAATATCAATAGTTGTTAAGTCATTTATATATAACAAAACCAGTAACAGCCACAAGATCTCAGCCCTAAGATACTCCATGTTGATTATACCGATAATTCTGAGTCCTTCCCTGATATCTAGCGAATTGCATCTCAGGGCTATGCTCCTAAACCTATGACGCTGAAGCTTTTTCAGCAAAATTCTATAATTTACGCAATCAGGAGACTTTGAGAAAACGTCGAACACAAATCTTCAGCAAACATCACCATTGTTCAATCCCTTATAAACCATTGCATCATTGATCCCCTTCGAGGCCTAGAATCCAAACTGTTTACTTTTTGATATTTTACATTTTGAAATAATATAAATTATTCTATGTTTAACCAGGTTTTCTATTATTTTGGATAGAGTGGGATGGCATATGAAAGGTCCCCCGAGTCACCATCCTTAACGAATGCCCTAACAAATCCAAATAAGGCTTGTTCTCAAGCAACAGAGAAAGCAGAACACCGGAATCAAAGAAATAATTTATGACAATAGACAGTGAGGATATTTAAGGCATTATCCGGCAAATTCTCTAAATACTTTTAATAATATATCATCCACTTCCGCATATTTCTTACGTTTAATGCTCCAGGTCTCAGAAACAGACACCCATTGGAGAAATGCCAAAGGCTTATTTTGAGGATTCAAATTAGTCATTAGGACCTGGGCACTGTGCAGTAAAATTCATTGGGCATATTCGAATCTACATTAGCCAGTTCCGAAAAAGCTCCCGATTTGCTTCTATCGTCCATTCTGTTCAGATCCCTTCATTCCACTCTCATAATATATTTTTTGTCATCCTAATAACCTGTCTATAGATTCTCTTATAATTATTTAAGAATTTTATCAGAAAAAATAGTGCGAGCCAACTTTCTTAACCTATGTAAACATCTTGAGGAGACTTTTATTTCTTTTGTGACCCAAGGCTACTTTTATTTATTTCTCAGCCTTTTAAGTGGAAAAATGTCATTGAAATTTGATATTAATGTCTCAAACTTGTAAAGTTTGCAAAAATATTTAAAACCGCCAAGTTTGCAGTGCAGGTGATATCACAGATACGGTGCAATCCTTGCTATTATAGAAATGTGTAAAAACATGGTTTATAATGGTGCTGAAAATGTTCGTAATATGAGACGAGACTGAAAGACTTCAATAAGTTGCAAAGACTTTGGACACTTTCAGACTGATCGTCATTATAATTAATATTCAAATCACGGCCCAACAGTATTCAAGCAGTTTCGAAACTTTTCGCATACCTAATTTCTTTGTTACTATTATCAGCCCTCTGAATGAATTTTATTATATTCTAGGGTCAAACTACGGACCAAACATTCCAACTTGGAATGGGGGAACGTTCCAGGAAGCAAACTTAGGGCAAGCTTTCATAGCGATAGATCCTGCCGTATTTGCTCCTGGTTATAAGGACCGTCTGAGTGACTTAATGAATCACATTCGTCAAATGCAACCAGTAAGTAAGCATGCTTGGTAATACTTTACTAAAGATAGCAGCTTAGGCCCAATATTTTGCGTTTTATTGAAACACATTTTTTGACTACGAAAAATAAATACTACACTTTTAATCTCATTACCATAAATGATGCTATATAAACCGTTAGGGGTTATGGAAGTAGAAAACAAAACTCAAACTCTAGAGAAATGTTTTATAAAGATTACCAATAAAGTACTACATTTTGGGATTTGCATTAAATCTTTAGTACCCACTTACCAAAACCTTCTGCATTCTTCCCTAAATTGATATTTTTTATTTGTGATTGTTATGAAATCTACTCTTAAATAAAATTCTAAATCTTTGATTTTGACAATTCTTGGGTGTCTATGTGTACATAACAACTGCGCTTATGAACCATATAATTTACATCTATTACACAGAAGACGAGAATAAAAAAATTGCCTGTCTTAAATTACATGAAACCCATTCATCAGCAGTTAATGGAATCTTAAATTAAAAGCGGGCACTCGGTTTGTGTGTCTCTTATTTATTTTAAAACACATTTTTATTGAACTGAAAAACATAGGAAATCTTGATGTAAATCAAAATAAAAAACAAATATATCAAAATATGTTGAAGAGAAGTGTGGCAAAATAAATGCGAAAACCATCATTCATGATCACTATAATCTTCATTATGTTCTCCACAACTATCATTTTCTGATTTTTTCGTCCGCATCGTCTGTTCTGGCAGATTGATCATCTGCGAATAAAGCAAAAGGAATATGCTGCAGAAATGAGTAAGATGATTGATTATAATTAAAAGGTGACTTGTTCTTCAGTTAGCTATGGATACTTCTGGTTGAATTCAAAGATCACTCACGATATGGAAATACTATTCGAAATCTTATCGTTCATCGATTTCTAGCCAACCATTCTCCACTGCATTGATGGGCTCTTTTTCATGCGCATCCTTCCGAATTATTGAAATGCATGCAGTGCTTTGGAATTGCCATCTCAACTTTGCTTTACAAAGTGGAAAATTTGAAGCATCAATATTCTTAGTGTGAATTTTGAAGACTTTATCCATATTTTTGAACCCATACGTTTTGATAAAGAGTGTAATCTAACTAACATCTACTCTTAATCTAATAAAATCTGTAAAAGCTTGCTGGGTTTTTTTTATGATTGTAACAGTTTATACGGTGGCGTTTTTTCTTTTCTGAAGAAACGGTATCATAATCACAGCAAGTATATGCAACAAGAGCAGGAAGAGCAGCACAAAGCGGTTTCCCTAATTCATCGTATAGTTGAGTAACATTTGATTGTTACCAATGCCTGCATCCATCAAGAGATTCAGCTTCTACATTTGCTTCATAATCGACATTACAAACATCATGGCAATTTAATTTTGTACCAGGTCCTTCTTGAGATAGACACGAAGAAATATAATCATTTGCCTATAACAATTTGTGGTTGATATTTTTTTTTAGAAAAAATGCACCTTTCATTTTTTTCAGATCTTTATGGAAGATGAATGATAATGATCAAAAATTACAGTGACATTAAATTTTTGGCATTGCTGTTCATCGATTTTAAAACTTGTTTCGAAATAGTTTCGGATGTTAATGGTAGGTACATTCTGCATTAAATACTGAAAGAAAAATCCGTCTAGCAATCTTTATGAGATAAAAGCTCATTTTCCACTTCATGTTCCAAACATTTGAATAAAGATAATGATAGAGGTGTTAGTTGAAAAAATAAAATTTTCTCAATATAAATTTTATCCATTACCTAAACAGAATATTTGCACTTGACGCGGGTTTCGCTAACCATCAGGAGATGATTATTAATCCTAATTAATGAAATAATGATTAATAATCTTCTCCTAATGATGCTAACATGGTTAGCGAAACACGCGTTGAGTGCAAATATTCTGTATCGGTATTGTGGATAAAATTCTGCTTTAGCGCATTTTGCCGAAGCGAAGGCCTCAAACCCCAACATAGTTAAAGCATCTGGGCATGTTGAATTTTGTTTTGTTGAAATCAGGTGTAATCTTATCGGCATTCAGATATAAATTTTTCTCTCAATACCCGTTGGTTTCAACATTCAATAAAAACTCTGTGAGAACTGGATACAGCTTGGCCACTTGAGATGTTATAGTTGTTATTTATCTATATTTTCATGAAATAGATACAAACAAATTACTATCAATTCCTTTTATCTAGTTAATTGTGCTGTACTCTTCTGTATTATGTTTTTTTTCTAATTCCCCTCTAATGTCAATAAACATGTTTAATGTAGAATATGTTAAATAATACACCAGCGTCGTTGCGCTGCAATAGAACTCGTAAGAAAATAATGACGATAGTAATTTTAAATAACAAATTCCTTTACCTGCATTTATTTCGCCACACCTTTTTTGAACAGCTTTTGATGTATTTATTTTTCTCTTTTGGCCTCCTATATTTTTCCAATTTAATTAAAATATTTGCTATAAAATAAGTGAGAGAACTGACTATAATCATCCATGAACCCGGAATGACCATAAGCCGAGTCAAAATTTGATTGACTGCTGATGAAATGGTTTCTATGAAAATTGAGACTGAGAGTTTGTTTGAGGGATAATATTAAATGAATTATGTTTAGCAATATTTCAGCTCTCAGAAGGCATTTACGCGAAATATTTTTAGCGACCCAAGTGCAGCGGTGCTGACTATTTGAATCAGGTTCCTGATTGATCAACTAATAGCAGAAAACTTTTGAGATTTTAAGTAACAGTTTAGGAATATAAATTTATTTTAAATGTTTACTAATGGGCCAGCTCGACTGACTCTATAAATCTTGGTATTCGAAAATACCTCACACTTTTGGGCACGAGGGCTCGATGTGATTTATTTTGTGAAAATTCAGGCTCGAGTTAAGTGAATGAAACAGGGTGGTTTCAACCTTTTTAAAGTCATCCACAGAGCTATGAGAGTAATTGTGAAACTGAAGATATTTAAAATTGATGCCTTTTCCATACCTATGTACAGTTATGTTAAGGTACATTTTAACCAGTAATTAAATGTTATCTAAATATCTAATAAATTAAAAATAATAATTTTAACAAAGCTCGCTTATCTAACCTATATATTAGCTGAAAATCACATCGAACAATATCTTATTCATATCTTAACAGGTCATGAAATAATTACACACAATATCCTAAAAATTTATAATAATTACCTATATAGGTATTTATATCAATGATAAATAAAAAAATACCAATTATCATTTTTTTTGGAAATATATTAATGATGCAACCACAATTAAATTACAATTAACTACTTATAGTCATTACTGACCAGCCCTCTACACGCATTGCAACTGTCCGTTTTTTTTTTTTATAGTAATTCACCTTTAGAATTTTATTATATTACATATTTGAAATGATGTCTTACTAACTAATATTAAAATTAAGTTTTCCTAGTATTGTTTATTATCTCTTCAATTCATCTAACGCACGCTTTTACATTAAAATTATTCAAAACATGATTTATTTTTCAGAAAGACTCGGGCAAATCTGTGATAATTCCAGGAGATCCAGAGACCGACCACATGAAATATGTTGATGCACAAGGAGGGTTGTGCTATGTCAAAGATCAACATGCCACCAATTGGAATCTAGCTCATAAGTTAAAAGTGTTACCTATGGAATCCGTAGAGAAAAGTCTAGTTAAACTAGAAGATGACAAATGAATTTTCCTGCACATTAAACAATGATTTATGTTCCTTTACGTACCTAATAAAATAGAAATCACTCTATACTCTCCTGCAAAATATAAACTACAAATATTAGGGGAAGAGAAACTGCAACAAACATTACTTCTATAAAATACTGACTAGAATTTAATATTTGTCAAGATATAATTTCCAAGATAAATGAAAAGAATATCCAGAAAGAGACCAAAGTAATATGTTTCCCATAAATTTAGTTTCAGTGCTGTAGGAGATTATTAGCAATAATTAACTTTTTTGCCGAAACTATGTCAAGCAAGTGGTACTATTTTGATTGGCAATTGTTTTCATTATTTATATTCCACATTCGTTATTACATTTGATTCCTTAAAATTAGGTGTAATTGTTTTCGATCCTACTAAATACTCGATTCTTGAGGCGCAATAATTAGTTTTCCATAAGATACTTGATTTTGATGAATTTTGCTTAAAAGTGGTAAATCAACTTTTAGATGTATTAAGAGAAAGAATATAAGAGCTACATCATATCTATGGTTTTCAATTTATAAAATAATGCCTTCATTTTCCCAGTCTTCTTTATACTTTGCCCTGTATTTGCCGTCAGGATCATATTTAGCTTCCAACTCGTCCCACCAATCTCTTCTGTTTCTTATAAGATGTTTGATTACACTAAATACACCAGTTTTTTGGGCCTCGTTACATTTCCGACAGTCAGTTTCCAGGGCCTCAGGTAATACTCCTAAAAATTAGATGTTGGATTATCATTTTCAGTTTGAAGAAAGTCACTTCAGAAAGCTGTTATTTTAGCCAAAAATGCAATGGAACGAAATTTGTCATATTCTCGGTTAAAATACCGATAACCTAATACCGATTTGAAATTTTTTTTTTCCATTTTCATTTTTTAAATTTTAATTTTTAAGGGATAAATGCATGTGTTTGCTTTGAGATCCAGCTATCGTCTTGGATGTCCGCTATAACAATCGACAACAAAAACATTTTTTTAAAAATGCTGAGAATATCCATCTAGGATAAAATAAACAGAATGAGAAAGAAATAAAAAAAGCACAAAAGAAAAATACCAGTACGAAACGAGATCTTTAAAATAAATAAAATCCCGCAACATTTAAGGTCAAGCATAAGTATATTACATCACCGTCATTGATCTAAGTTTCTGAAAATTACCGGAAATAAATTAAATCGGCTGATGTTTTAATAATACATTTTATGAGCGTGTTTCGTATGTACATTGAAAAAAGTCAACGATTAGAGAAATGAGATCAGTGCCATTAATATAACCAAAAAATATCTAGAACGCATTGTTATTCGACGTTTTCCTCTACCAGCGGCGATTTTAAGAACTATAGGGGCTCGGTGCCAATTCTAACACAAAGGGTCTGCAGTCACATGCATATTATTTTTTTTGGGGGGGGGGGGCAAGAATATTTTAACTAAAAATGGCATAATCAATATTTTTTTTAAAGCCCTACCCAAACATGAATTTTCTTGGTTAAAATAAATATCGATAAACTGAATCATTTGGGATCCTTTGATATGAAACTGAATGTTTTATACAGCTTAGAACGAGTTGTTCTTTGTCGCAGTTTTGAAGGTATACTGGATTTAAAAAATCAAATCACTGTGTAACTTCTTCCAGGTCCTCAATTCTTTGGATTAATGTGTTGTAGGGTCATCCATTGCTTTGTCTTCAAAAAATTTCTTTTGACATCTTTGTTCCTGAAACTTCATGTTTTCCTCATCCATACCACTCTGGCACAGATTACCCAACCGTGACTCTGGATCCACTTAGCTTTAACAGTCTTAATCAGGACATTGAAATATGCGCCCTTTCTTAATGAAATTAATTTTTCTTTTGACCTATTCATAAAAGCCACCACCTGAAATGTCAGTTTCTTTTTTCTGCAATATCTGAGATGTAACATCAATTATCTGTAAAAAACTACATTCGGAAATAGTTTTAAACACGAATTATACATATAACACAAACTACGGCCATGTTTAGTTGTCGTAGATGTAAAACACAAATCGTGCATAATTCTTTCATGAAACGGAACCAGATCAAACTTGTTCTGTACAGGCATAAGCATTTTACATAATCTATGAAAACAACAAGTTGTTACCCGAAGATTATATCGAAAACTGTCCAGAAATGGTTCGGAAGATTTTTTGAAACAAAAATGCAAAAAGATGCAATATATTTTTAAAATTTCAAATTTTTTAAATATAATTTACATACAGATAAAAATTCACAAATCATTTCGTAAATTAAAAATTTTCCATATAGACTCAGAAGTAACAAAAAATTAAAATTTAGACGGAAATTCTTATATTCATAAAAACTTAGCTTGAAATAATAAAATAATCTCCCACTATTTTAATATAAATCTCAATTTATTTTATAAAAAAAATGCAAATAAATAAAAACGTCTTCCTATCTACCCAATAAAACCCAGTTTTAAATTCAAAAATAAAAATAATTATAACATACCTTCATTACTTCCAAATATTAACAGAATTTAAATAAAACATATTACAATAAATTTATAAATGATTTATACTATATTAAAAGAAATTATTTTTTTTATTATTATTAGAGATTTCTATATAAAGCATTTATTTATACATATTTAAATATATATTTTACATATAAATAATGAAATGTATATTTATTTTAAGAAATGTATTATAGCTGATATATGTAGAATGATTAACTATTAATTTTTATTATTGATTTATATTATTTATATGTCCAGTATAAGTTTTAATTATTCTCTTCCGCCTTTTAAAAATATCTTTTAGTGCTTTCATAGAAAATGGGTCTGAATGTGGTGGACAATGACTCTTTACTAATATTACAATCAAGCGGAACGGACAAAGATAGGATTGTACGAAACGTTGTGTAATTGAGTTAAATACAGACAATGGAAGTTCGAAATTCTTCTTTTAATATCAGCTATGAAAACAATATTTCAGAAATTATTATGTTAAATAAGTTAGCATCAGATGCGTAGACAGGAACTTATTTCGGGAAAGTTGATAGTTTAAAATGTAAAAAGCCATAGAAGTGGTTTATGGCATTTGAAATGCGCGTTGCCCAAAATAACGAATTTTGTACCAGAAAATTTGAGAAAATTCATTAAATATTCTTTATTCTTTTACTATTTCGTAACTATCCTAAATATTCAAACTCATTCAAAGTTTGCTAAATACTAGGTACCGAAAACTTAGAAATAAAAAAAGTTAAGATAAATAGATTCTGTTATTGTCCAGAATCATACATCATTATTCCTCATGCTACATTTAAACAAGGAGGCATTTATTTAGCGATGTCAAAGGCATTGGAGACATCACAGAACACTGCTGCAGCAGCCTCACCAGAGTTGAGCTGATTGTAGAGTACATGCCAAAGGTAAAATACGGCATGTGCTCTTTGTCTCTCGGAATCCAAACTTCCTAGGACTCAAAAGATGAAACCTGTTCAAGAAAGAAATCATTCTAACCTTCATCAACCTCTCAACGATTTTAGGCATGGCAAGTAGGGGAGCCATTGGACGAAAATTAGATGGACTGTCATGATCGCCACCCTTATGTAGAGGAACAACCACTGCTCGCTTCAGACATATAGGAAATGTGTTAGTAGAAAATGAAGCATTTAGTGCATCTGCAAATGCTTCTAGTGCCCTGGTGGGAAGAGCAGAAAATATCTTCATAGAGACTTGATCCCAACCTGCAGATGTTTTATTCCTCATTTTTGAATGATGTCCCTAACCTTTAAAACATTGGTTAGACTGAAAAAGAAAGTCCCTTCAACATCAATACCTCTCATGAAATCATCAGGTTCGTTTTTGCTGCAAATGCGACAAGTCAATCTGCATTTAATTGGTAATCTGTTGGAATCCTTTCCCCTGAGTTCATTCACAATATACCAGATTCATGGATTCGTCCCCTAAGAATATATTATCCATAGAACCCTTAAAACTTAATAAGTTAGTTTCAGGAACATTAAGTCTGAGATGGCTTGCATCAAACCAATCCTTAACCTTAGTCAGGTCAGTGGAAGATCCTTTCTAGCTGCCCTACATCTTTTTCATGCCATAAAATGGTGATATCGTTGGCGAACATGGTCGCCTCTCCTCTTGTTGATGATTAGGACAAGTCGTTAATATATAAAAAGGAGAGTATTGGTCCCAGGATAGAGCCCTGAGGAACACCCAGAGAAACTTATTGCTCATCTGAACAGCAGCCCTTGAAATTGATACTCTGAACACGACCCGATAGGTAGGATTAGAACCAGCACCAATAGGAGCCTCTAAAGTCATACCTCTCCAACTTCCATAGCAGTATTCCGTGTATTGTCCAAGAACACTCCTCATCAGAGATGAACTAATTGTAGAGTATACGCAAAAGGTCAAATAGGGCATCTACAGTGCTCTTTGTCTCTCGGAATCCAAACTGCCTAGAACTCAAAGAAATAATTCTAACCTTTACCAACCTCTCAACGATATTAGATATAGCAGGTAGAGGAGCCATTGGACGAAAATTAGATGGACTGTCATGATCGCCACCCTTATGTACAGGAACAATCACTGCTCATTTTAGGCATATAGGAAATGTGTTAGTAGAAAATGAAGTATTTATTACATCGGCAAGTGCTTCTAGTGCCCTGGTGGGAAGAACCGAGAAATCTCATAGAGATCTAATCCTGCAGAACTTTTATTCTTCATTTTTTTCATAATGTCCCTAGCCTGCATTTAATACGGAATCCGTTGGAAGAGTATCCTCCTTCCCCCCTGAGTTAATTCACAATACACCAGGATGCTCTTGCCTTATTTGATGAATTCTTGGATTTGTTTCCTATAGTACAGCTCTTTAGAAAGCGAAATAGTGCTCCTATATATTCTTGGATAGTTGGTAAAATAGTTTAAAATTCATTGTTCATTATCCACTGAGAACTTCTAATGTAATGAAGAGACAGCATATTTTTCCCTGATATTCTTAAACCCTTTGTGTACCAAGGTTTTTTGTGTTTTTTACTGACATTTTTATTTTTTTTTTTGAAAAATCTAAAATGGCGGGAATACTTTTGTGGGAATTTTGAATTATTTAGCGTTATTTTATGATGCATATAAATTTTTACATATCAAGTTTTATGATCATAATATGCAAAGTGCATTTTGATTACTGTTCATTTTATCAGACGGAATGGGTGCATTCAGACCTACTGGTAGCGTGTATTAACACACGTGTTACTTAGATTCAACAATCTAAGTTTCCTAATCGGCTCTCTATAACAAGTGTCTAATTTTAAATGCTTAGACCAGCCCAATTTTCACTAAAAACGTAGCAGCTTTTCTCTCGTAGTAAATCAAGTATATCATATACGCATTTAAATTCACTCCCACCTTATAAAATAAAATGTATCGATACACAGCCACCAGATAAATTCATTGAGCGAGAAACTACAACTTTCAGCAATAATATTGATTTATTAAACTTGACGATTTCAGCCACCTCATTGACTACGAACGGTTAATAGGTTTGAAATATGAGCCATGGAATTAAGATTTTTCTGTCGGTTTACGGTATTATTTTCATCAGTGTTTCAAGTTCATGTCTTTGAGAACTTGTGTTCAATATTTTAGAATCGTTTTGTTATGTTGATTTACAACTTACTTTTCAATTCTATAGTATCGGGGGTACATCTGCCTCTTTCCATAAGACAGTTTACATAATTTTTTAGAAGTCTATCACTTGCAATGATTTCCGCAAAGTTTATATTATCATATTTAGTAGTATATTTTTCATCTTCGCTAAAAACTTCACCACAATAAAGGATTACTACTAACACTGATAGAACTTGTTTCATGTTTACATAAACGTTTAACAATGGGTATATAATGTCAATATCAGATAAATAAATGGTGATCAGATTATGAGCATATATATTAAACGTCCGGTGCAAGTGCATATTTGTCGATTTAATAATTATTCATGTCCCTTAATATATCAATAAAGTTTTATAATTACAGATATTAATAAGCCTATAACATCTCCTTGAGTTAAATTCAATGAATGGAAAAATACAGGAATCTGATGAAATTTAAAAATATAAAAACATTCCACACTATCTATGTATTTTCTTTCTAGCATTTAAAGACCTTCATAAAACATTTAAACCATCATGCGAACTACACACAGTGAATCAATCTTACATTTATCAATTGTCCCTGTATTGACCAATGAATTTCTAGAAAAAAAGGTAAAAGAACTCGGCCATTATTTTCATAAAATTAGCCACTGAAAACATTCCCTGTTATTCCCGTGGAAAGACATTATTTTTACTAAAAACATTCCGGTACGACTATTTTTTTAACGTTTGCTGATATCAAAAAGTATTCGTAGTAGGTATATTAATATATAATTTATTAAAAGGATTTTTTAAATATTTTGTTCTTTTTAAAGTATTAAACCATACTTACGATTGCTCAAAATACCTTTTGTTTGGTATGTAGAATATGTAGATTTATATATTTATCTCATTGAAAATGGTTTGAAGCTGAAAAAAATTATTCGGGATTGGAAAATGTTGTTATGTTTTTGTGAATAGAGGCAGATTTTATGGGGTCTTTCGAGGAAAATTTGTCCCTTTAAGCATTAAAGTTGTGGCAAGTATGAGTATGAGTATGAGTTTTAATCATCTCCTGATGATGCTAACATGGTTAGCGAAACGCGCGTCGAGTGCAAAAATTCTGTTTCGGTATTGTGGATAAAGCTCAATTTTAGTTGTGGCAAGTAGTTTTAAAATATAGAACTAATGATATATTTGCGAGTTCCCATGTTTCAACCATGATATTACATATATCATATAGAAGTGATTGTTAAAGTTCAAGCCTTTGCCATTGGCACGCACAATCGTTCATCGGTTCCCCACTCATGCAAATAGCGAATAGTGTCCTGATGTGCTCCAGATTAGATTTCATTATTTTATTATACTAATGAAATGTTCCTTCATATTTGGGTTATATCCGTCCATTATATCGTAAGAATTCTCCTTAATAGCCATTTTTTAGAATCTTCTACTTATTTGATTGCATAGTTCCACAAGTATCAAGCTTTCTAGTCCTTAGGGAGGAATGGAATAAAAGCAGAATGATGTGCTTAGGTTTGTCATTTAGTTGCAACAAAATGAGTCCTTCATTATGTAGTACATATTTCGGATTATTGCTATCCTAGCCTTTATTTTCTCGGTTTTTCTGTTTTTGTATCCACCAAATCCCAATTATTTATAATTTTCACTTTTTCGGTAGCGATAGTATGTATTGTTTATTGATTATCGTTATTATTGTTTTTTAATGAAAATCATAAGTTTTTTTACCTTCTTCAAAAATTTTCGTCATTTTTAAAGATCGTCGATGTTGCCTGCTAATAGCACTGTATCGTCCGCATAGCGGATAATGTTTGTTTTTTAGTATTTCTGGAATTATTGATTCAGAGCATAAGTTAAAAATTGAGCGCATTCTTGTGGTAAAATATCAAGACAATAAAGCCTTCTCGGCAGCAATGTTTTTGTATGGTATTCCTAACACTTTTTGAGGCTGGGGTTAGGTGATAATGGAAGGTATTTTATTGTCCAAAAAATGATCATATGTAATATTTCTCTTTGAAAAAGCGTCATCTAATGGATATGAAATATGGATCAAAGAGAAATAAGACCTAAAGAGGATAAAGAAAGAAAAAGCACAATTGTAATGAATTAATACCAAAGAATATTCTACTACGACAGAATATTCTTTGTTAATACATAGCAAACAGTAAATATAACTTCTATAATATACCATCATCACAGTACGTACATCAGCATAGACAAAATTGTAATGGCTTATTGCAGCTTTCTATCACCATAAAATAATTCAAGCAAATACGTCATAAGCTAATAAAACAAAATAAAATTTTAGTTATGTAGGAAAAACTCGTCAACAAAGTAGTAAGCTTTCTTTAATATAGAACGGAAAGGCTTTTAAGTCTTAAATATTTCTAACCCGCAGATCAACATGATTGTATATCCCGACGCCCCTGTAGATCAATGCATAGGATTGGAATATGGTATAGACAACGGAAAATTGTAAATTTGGCGTGTACCATAGACCAGCTATGGATTGGGAGACTGATACCTGATCTTATGATTAGGCAAGCCAAAAGGCAGAATAAAGTGCTTGATAAAAAGAGGCTTACAGTGGGTTTTTGGATGTGAATTACATAGATTTTTAACAGCGCCCTTTGCATAATGAAAACAGATTAGAACAGATATTGAGAGCAAGCTCGTCAAAAGGTTTACGCATATCTAAGGTTGGACTCAGCACGGGCATAATACACATCACTTGCAACCCTTGCACCAAGCTCCCGAAAGGCGCCCTAAACAGAAACACAATCAGCTTCCATGCTTCGATCCAATCACGGATATCACTGTTAGTATGGGAACATACTCTTCAAGCAGGTCAAATCGTTGCTCTGCAACGGAATGCTGTTTGTGTTATTTTGAAGCTGTCATACAGAGCGGACTGTAGGGATGATTTTGTGCAGCTGAGGATAATGGCTTACTGTAACTTTAATGAATACTTTTCTCATAGTGAAACGCGCTGGCATAATCATCGCCATAGTGTGATGAGACGGAGTTAATAACTGAGTCTATTTAATTTATTCAATAAATTATTTCATCATGTTAACTCATATATCCAATTTTAATTACCCTAATGAGCAAAGAACGGCGCCGGCGGTACTAAAGCCGAGGTTGGAATTTACGAAATATGTGAAAACGATAATTGCCACATTAAAATGTTCGGCGACTTAGGAATTTTAAGTGTTCATTGTAAAAACAGTTTTATAGCTGGACACCTATAAATTCCAGATTTTTCGAGGAAAAAACAGGCCTTGAAAGACGGTATAAAAAGTTAAAAATCCTTTGGGAAAGATTTAGTAAGAAAACATTCTTCACGCGCCGGTAGCACGCTACTAAGCCCAAGAGAGGCCTCGAGAAAAGTGAGTCTGAAAAGATAGTCACAAAACAGTCTTCACACACGATAGCACCTTACGTTGCCCGACTGGGCCTCGAAAAAGTCAGTCTGAAAGAAAAGTTAGTCTTAGTCTGATCAATCAGTCTGAAACAAGTCTCCACGTTCGGTAACGCGTTATTATGTCCACAAGGGGCCTCGAAAAGTAGGTACATATAACCATCACAAGTGTAGAACACTTGCCCAAGAAGGGGGAGGGAAAGTAAAACGCTCCGGTGTCAAAGAAAAATTAGGTTTAAAATACGTGTTTCCTGTGAGGTACCCTTACCTAGGAGCAGCTCTAACAGGAGTTGAAGCGCAGGTTACGGCTTATACAATAACGAAGAGGGCTTTAAGACTCTGTGACTTTTGTAATGGAAGGTTCAAGAAACCTAGAAATGTATTCTCCTAATTTGGGTGTCATTAAACAGTTAGTGAAAATTTGGATTTTATTTTCTTTTAGGTTCTAATGTCAGTTTACCGTTTTGAAGTTTTAGAGAGTCAGAAAGATAGATAACAGTGGGATAAATATTAATAATGCTCATTAGTTTCTTCTTATTATGTCACATCTTATTGTCTGGCGAACACTCTTAAAATATCTAAACTAACAGAAATCTCCTGAACATATTTAAGTCAACCACCGAATTAACATAAAAATGTTCCTTTAAATTGTGTGCTCCCTTAAATTCGAAATCTCAGTAAGTATTTAAAAAAGGAAAGTGATTTGGCCTACGCTCATTTCTTTATAGCCAAGACATATTGGAGTACAGAAAAGGGGTACGAAGTTACTGACTACTAGGTGAAGAAAAAGGTGTTGTTGACCATGGTGTCTAGGTAAATTATTTTCATCAAAATAGGGTGTCAACACACAGGTACTGCGAACCTGGTTTTGGTTTTAGAAAATGAACAGGAGTTCAAGAAAATGTCGAAAACATAGTTTCAATTAAAGTTAAAGAATTAAAAGTATAAAGTCTGAAATATGTTTAAAAAAATCGCAATTGCCCCTCTACACTTTCTAAAATCCAACCTTTTAAATTCAGATATTAGTCTTGAAATTTATCCTTTAAAATATGAAGGGAAGCTGAAATCAAACTTAAGTATTTAATTTAGAGTGTATTCGGACTTTTTGAAATTCAAACTTTGCCTGAGTTAGATTTCAAATCATTTTCAATTAAAGCTTTAAAATCTGAAGTAAAAGTATAAAGTCTGAAATGTATTTAAAAAAATTCGCAATAACCCCTCTACTCTTCCCTAAGAAAAACTCGGAGACTGAATTCAGCGCATAAAATTTGAATTTAGATTTATGAGTATTAAATCAGATAGTTATAAAAATTTAAAACCGGAAATGAATTCATCGTTTTTAGAGTCTAAAATCTAACTTTTTAAATTAAAAACTTCAAAATGTGAAGGTAAGCTGAAACAAAACTTAAATTTTTAATTAAGAGTGTATTCGGTCTTTTTGGAATTCAAATTTTGCCCGATTGTCCTTTTAAAAGCTAGAACGCAAATAATTTTCAATTAAAGTTTTAACATTTGAATTAAGAGTATAAAGTCTAAAATGTATTTAAAAAAATGGCAATTACCGCTCTCCACTTTCTAAAATCGAGCTTTTAAATTCAGACATAAGTCTTAAAATGTACCCTTTAAACTATGAAGGTAAGCTGAAATCATACTTAAATATTTAATTCAGAGTGTGTTCGGACTCTAATAAAAACAAACTTTGCCTGAATTAGAATTCAAATCATTTTCAATTAAAGCTTTAAAATCTGAATTAAAAGTATAATGTCTGAAATGTATTTAAAAGAATCGCAATAACCCTTCTACTCTTTCTTAAGAAAAACTCAAAGACTGAATTCAGCACCTAGACTCTGACTTTAGATTTATAAGTGTCAAATCAGACATTAATAAAAATTTATAACCGGAATTGAATTCAGAGTTTTTTGGATCAGAAATCCAACTTTTTAAATTAAAAACTTTCTTTGGAATTTAAATTTTGCCTGATTGCACTTTTAAAAGTTAGAGCTCAAATCATTTTCAATTAAAGTTTTAAAATTTGAATTAAAAGTATAAAGTCTGAAATGAATCTAAAAAAATCGCATTTGCCCCTCCACACTTTCTTAAGAAAAATACAGAGCGTTAGAAATCAAATTTATTTAAAAAATCGTAGTGGCCCCTGAACTCTTACTAAAAAAGAAAAATAGAGATTGAATTCAATGCGTAAAGTCTGAATTTAGACTTATGAGTGTCAGTTTAAACATTAATTTCTGAAATCAGACATATTGAAGCCACATTCAACTTTAGTTCCCGAATTAAGCCTTTATTTAATTTAAACTTTAAATACTAAATTCTGGTTTTAATCTGAAATGAGGTGTTTTAAAATTCAGACTTTAAAAAATCCATTTATCGTTTAAAGGCTATTCAGATTTTAAGCCTGAAACGGATTTGAAAATTAGATTCACCAAGAAAAATCAGAGATTAACGTTTGAAATTAGTTTAAATTTAAAACTTGAATTGAGTTAAGAGTTTTTCAAGCCTAAAATCGAACTTTTTTAATTCAGGCTTTAGTCTTGAAATTCACAAAACAATAAAGTTAAGTTGTTTTGAATGCAGGCTTTAAAATTTGAAAGCGAACCCTGTAGCTTCGTAAGATAAAATCAGAGACTAAGCTTTCCTCCAAGTTAGTCTCGGTTTCAATTCGTACCACTTCCTTGGTTGCCTGTACTGTGGAATTCTCCTTTGTGAATCCGAACGGGGAATGTTTGTCGCACTTCTGGATATCATCATAATTCTGGTTATGCTCGCTTTCACGACCTTATCTTCATCTTCCCCAGGGCTTCACTAGATTTCAATAGAAGGGATACCTTGATTGACTTCCATAGAATTAATAGATCTAGATGGGCTTTAAAATATCATGCGCTCAAAACTGTCTCAATAAGCTACCACCCTATATGAGGGACCTGCCGCTAACAGTTTTAAAAAAATAATAAATAAAAAAATTTTAGATGAAAGATGTTTTTATTAGTTTGAGAAATTTTTATAATGATGATTTTGTAGACTTAGGCTTAGTCTGTTTCTATACATTGTGTACTTATAGATTGATTTAGTGTAGCGTTTTAAACTAATATATCAATAGGTTTTAGTGTGCTTGACTCTAACTGTGTAAGCTTATTTTGTGGCAGCATCAATAAAACTGCTTTACACAGAGTAAAGCAAGAAAGTTTCAAATTTTAGTTCCGTCTAAGCATCGATGAAGTAAAATCTGCAAAATAAAAAAAATACAATAGTAAATAATTGGAAAACATTAAATAAATAAAAATAGAAGAATATAAATATGATCCAAAAAATTTACTTATAAAGATATTTACTAAAGATGAGTAGCAGATTTTGGATACAACATGAAAATCTGTAATATTTGGACAATGCTCATTTATGTCCGTCACCGAACTTAAGGAATTCACTCTCATGAAAAAAAACACGTCTTGGCTTCCATCTCAATGATTCAAATTGTTTCTAAGTATGATTTGAATAAATAAAGTAAGGTACTAGAAATAATGAGAACATGACGTAGGTATGTAAAATTAATTGTTTCCCCGTTACATTTGCGATCGTCATCATCCATATACCTTACCTACTAGCAAATTTCGGGGAAATTAAGTATTACTCCGCTCAAAACATGAAGTTAAATTTAATTGAGAAATTAACGACGCCTTAAAACATATTTATTAAGCATGACATAAATTGGTTAGTGGTATGCAAATTTATTCATTATTAAACCGTAAATTAATTAGCCATTTTACGCAAATATATAAAAAGCGTGTATTTTTTTAAGGAGTTTAATTTGATGGCCAGGTGGATGATTATATAACAATTATTAAAGTCTAGGTTAGTCAGGCAGTGAGCAAGATAAATATGATTGGGTCTTGCAATATTTGAAATGTTCTAATTTCAACAGGGTTTACTTAAGAATATATAAATAGTTACATATAAAATGTCCACAGAATATCACGTTCTTAATGTTTGAATATTTATCAGTTGTATAAACCATTACAAAAATATAAGGTAATTAATATAATAGAGAATCATATAACTTTGGTAGGTATTACATATCTTGACTGTTCTTATCATATTTCCAATATATTTTTACATCTAAAGCCTCGTTTCTTTACTTTAAATAAAATTAATGCACCCTTCGGAGCTCATGTCAGAATTCAGCAGGTTCGAAAGTATAAATAAAGCAACAATAAATGCCATTTACCTAAAAACAAATAAAAAAATATCATTTAGTCGGTCCGGATTTCCAGTTACTCACAAAAATTTTTGTGAGAAACGCGTTCAAAACAACAGATTCTGGGAAAGTCTCAATTTAAAAATTAACCCTGTGCGATAAAAAGCGCCATTTTCACTGTTGTGAATTAAACAAGAAACGGTTCTACAAGTTCTAAAATATTCGAGCTCCTCTAAGATGTTTTAAGTCTTTTATAGAAGCTCGAAGTCTAGATAAAAATTTTAAAAACCCGTAATTAATTTTTTTGAAAAATTCATATTTTGAAAACTAGTAGTTTTCCGACGAA
>MU184059.1:75605-97385 GCA_016904865.1 Pissodes strobi | reverse complement strand
TTTTTTTGAAAAATTCATATTTTGAAAACTAGTAGTTTTCCGACGAAACAGTGGTCACTTTCGAATCCAGCAAGTTCAAAAGTATAAATGAATATAGCAACAAAAAATGTAAATTTTCAAAAAAAAATCATTTAGTTATCACAAAAATTTTGCGAAAATTGTGGTCAAAGCAGCAGACCCTTGGAAGATCTCAATTTAACAATTAACCATAAATACGTTAAAAAAAACTGTGGCTTTCACTGTTTAATTACAGAAGGAATTGTTCTATAATTCTTGGAACTTTCAAGCTGCTCTAAGATGTTTCAAGTCTTTTATAGAAGCTCAAAGTCGAGTTAAATATTGTAAAAAATCGTAATGAACTTTTTTGAAAAATCATATTTTGAAAACTAGTCGTTTTCCGAGGTAACCGTGGTTATTTTCAAATTCAAAAGGTGCAAAAGTATAAGTAAAGCAATGAAAAATTCATGTTATTTTTGAGACATCTTATTGAATCTAATGAAACTTTGCTTGTGATCTTACAATTCGCTTTAGACGTCTCACAAATAAATATTTATAAGATTCGTATTCAAATTATTTTTTGCAGTGTGTTCCAATTTGACCAGTCTAAAACGAGATATTTCGTAAATCCAATTTAATCCATTGGAACGAAATTAATACATGAAGCTACTATCTAAATAATTATTAATAATTTTAGTAATATTCGCACGCTAATAATGCTTGATCTGCATAAAAACTAAAATAATAAAATATACCTATTTTATTAACTAACATAGCTTAATGTATGCGCTTTACCTTGAAACATACGATTACTCGGATTTATTGTCTTTTAAATCTGTAACTTTCAATTTATTCATTACAGCCATAAAAATAAGTGCAGTCAAGTAAGAAGAAAAAGAAATAATGCGTTTAGCATATTATTATTATTTATATTCAAAGTAATTCTAGAAATTATGACTTGTGTTTAGTTTAATTTTATTTGTTATGCGGAGGCTTAGGGCCACTACTTTGAACTACGATTAGTCACTGCTAAATTAATTAGTGTTTTGAATGTAGCACATCAATTAACGTCATTCTAATATTGACATATTCATAGGATTCCCATTCACGTGTTGCATAAATAACTATTTTTGTCATACGCTCCCAAAAATAGCTATTTTACGGACTCATTTGAGTCCGTAAAATGCTTCTTTTTAGGCCTAGTCCCTAAAAGTCGTCATGGCAACCTTTACGGACTATTCCAAAATTCCTGAATATGTCTAAATGTCAAAAATTTCGAATGACATGACAAAATTGTCAAATAGTTGCTACGATATCAAATTCTAAGCTAACTTTGTCGTACATTATGATTTCAAAAATTATGGTAAATTTGCAAATTTAGGCGTTCTGAAGAATTGCAAAGAGCGTATAAATAAAAATTAAATTTTGGGAGCGTATGACAAAAAATAGTGTTTGTCACACGTACCTAAATGAAGTTTTTCAGGATTCATCTGCTATTCCGGACTCGGCTAATGCCTCGTCCGGAAACAGCAATGATTCGTCCTGAAAAACTCCATTTTAGGTACTTGTAACAAAAATAACTATTTTGACTCTTTATATTTTTGAAAAAGTGGCAAGAATTGAAAAAACCGAGACAACAATCCCATAGGGATTTCTTAGAGAAATACTCTCGAAATGCTTCTCTGTTTGGAAAATGTCGGGAAAATGTAAAAATTGATGTTTTTGTATAAAACATCTGAGCACTTGACAAGAATTTACGCCAAAAACTGAATGAGGACACTTTACAAATGATGATGCTTTTTATACAGGATGAGCTAATTGAATTTAAACTTTTCATCATTTCGAGTTTTAACATGACACGTCACAATATTTTATTAGGTACTGAAAAACCGAATAATCTGGAGCAAAAAAATTTCGTACATTAAAACCCACAAAATCGTATCGACAGGATTGGAAATACGGAATTGGTCGTTTTATTGATTTTTTTTACTTTGTGAATAGAGAAGACAAAAACATACCTATATTTCATAATATTAATCTCGCCTGAATGAAGTTTCCACTTCTGTCGTGTGATCTGAAGCACACATCTCCTTTTTGGCTTAATAAAGCAAAAATATTTTCAAATTATATATTTTACTGGTTCCAAATTGTGGGAAGTAATATTTCTTTTGTGATTCTGTTTGTTCATTTCAAATATAAATGCATATGAAGTTGCTTGGGTCGTTATCGCAAATGGGCAAATATGTAATGTAAATTTTTCAATTTAGGAATAAACCACTGACAACGGCTGAGTTGCTAGATGAAATAGGGAAACTCTCCGAGCATGATCCTGGTCCAGATGGTATCTATATAACTCCCCCAGATGCTGATGGATGGGAAAGCAATGAAGACTCAGGGGATGAAGTCTGTAATGACCCTAGCAGCCTAAATTCAAAGCAGCTTTAAGTACAAGCGGAAACGAATATAGAAGAAGACCGCATTAATGAAACAGGACCTGAAGTAAGGCAGAGAAAATCAGGAAAAATTGACAATGGACCAAAGGTGATCTGAATGGATCTAAAACAAATCAATCATATATAAAAACTTTTACATTAGGTACATTAGGTGATGAAGGTGAGCCTCTGGGAGTCATGGAGCTGTTCTTGAATCCGGAAATATTGGAACTTCTAGTAAAACATAGCGTCCTATATGCTAGAAGTAAAAATTGTAAATTGGAAATCGGCAACGACGAGATGCTATATTTATTGCAGTTCTCTACGTAAGTGGTTATACGTTCCCGTTCCCAGAGTCGCATGCTTTGGGAAGCACGAGATGGCACCCGAAATGTTTTGGTTCATAATTATATCAGAAGAAATCGATTTGAAGAAATATTTAGTTTTCTATATGCAGCCTGTAACAACAACTTACCACAGAATGATAAAATGGCCAAGTTACCTCCCTTGATCGACGAAATGAACCAATACTTTATCAAATGCAGGGGGCACGTTCCTATATGTCTATCGACGAATCCATGATACCGTATTTTAGCAGAAACAGATGTAAGCAGTTTATTAGAGGAAAGCAAATCCATTTCGGCTACAAAGGTTTTGGCAACTCCAACAGGCTATTGTGTTCAGTTCGACGTATAACAAGGATGAAAATCTCAACAAACTGACGAAAAACTTGGACTGGGAGTACCTGTGGTTACGAATTTTGCAAATTGTTGCTGAGTAATTTGGAGTTTTCATTGTTTTTTGACAATTTTTTCACAAGTGCCTCTCTTATCAGTAAGTTGAGAGAAATGGGTTTTGGTGCAACAGGTACAGTGAGAGAAAACCGTATCGTTAAATGTCCAAAATTCTTCACAAATGAAAAAAAGAGTTAGGGATGTATTTGACAATGCTATTGACAAAGATGATAATATTGTTTGTATATGCTGGAAGGACAACAGTGTTGCTACAATATTGTCGAATGAATATAGCGTAGCACCGATCCGTCAAATTGTTAGATATTCTGCAAAAGAGAAAAAAGTTGAAATACCTTAGCCGAATGTCATACATTGTTACAACACATTCATGAGTCGTGTCGACCAAATGGACAACAATGTGGCAAACTATCGTATAGGATTTTGAAGCAAGAAATGGTATATTGCCATTTTATTTTGGATGTTTGATGTATCCATGAATAATGCATGGATACTCGCTCGAAAATGTGGAAAAAATTGATAATCTGGAATTTCGAAGACCAGTTGTTTTATCTATTCTACAAAAATATGGAAAACCTCCCTTATCCACTGGCCCAAAGCTGATTCTTGTTAGTTCAGCAGCACGTAGGCATAGTCAACATTTCATTTTAAGTGGTCAGACATGACGAAGATGTGCTCATTGTAAAAGCAAATCCAATAACGCTTGTGACCGTTGTGAAGTTGCACTAAGTATTAGATGATAAATGTTTTGTAGATTTTCATAGGAAATAAAAATGATCAAATTATATTTTAATTGTTTGTTTTTATGTATAAGTTACCGATTTTGTAGGAATCAAAAACACACAATTCTTCAAGTTTATATGGTTCCTGCGTACATTACACCTAGTAATACGTATTTGCCCAAGTGGGCCAAAAACGACCCACATCAAAACACCAAATCTACTGACTGAAATTCGTTTTTCGATCGTGTCTGCGCCCCTTAAACGCTATTTACCCAAAATATATGAGATTTATAAAGATTTAAAAAAAATGGTTCTGGGCATAAATGGGTTAAAGATAATAACAGTATCATTTCTTAACTCATTCCGAGAGGTTTTTCCAGACTTTTGGGCCCACAAGCTTTTATTACTAGAGAGTAAAATACTAGACTATACTCTTCCTAAGTAACCCATCATCAACATGGGCACAAGAACACCATTTTCACACCATAATTCTTGCTTCTTTGTTTACTTTTTATAACTAATATTTGAACAATCCATAATTATTTGTATTTTTCATTTCCCAGAAAAATTAAAATGTACATAATACTTCTTTGTCTAGTTAATGGCTCACTCCACTCAGTAGGGTTTTTCTATAAGGCATTGTGATCTCGCATAGTTATATAAACAATTACCCATGTAAATAAGCGTGTATAAAACTGCATTCTTTCCCCTCTTAAGAATTTTGCGCTTTGCAAGATATAAATATTACTTATTACCATTTTGTCGCAATTGATTTCATAATTATTTCAAAATCAAGTGCAGTGATTATGAAGGTGTGTACCAGTTCTATTGTTTCGGTAGTTGATTTTTACGTACATAGTTAGAAGTTTGTTGTGATAAAATTTATATTTATTTTATAGAAGTTTTTAATAATTATAAGGGATGCATTATATGGGCAATTACACAGTTATTTTGGTCGCAAATATTTCGTACAAATGAGGGTATCTTAAAGATATCAATTTTATCAAGCAGATTATAAAAATGTGTGCTCCATCAATTTCCAGTATTTAAAAAGATTAAAAATATCCGTATTTAAATGTATTGAAGACTGAATTATTTTATATTTTCCTTAAAATTTAGAGATATGCTTCACCAGAATCATAAAACAATTCTGTTGAAATTAACATGTGAGTTTAGTTTTTCAATTTGGTTTATATAAAATTCAGGTACAGTGGCTGATAAGGTTCAAACTTCCGTTTTTAACGCTGTAATGTGAATATCATTAAGAATTGCTCATTTTTAAGGGCCTTGGATTAGATGTGTTGTAATTATTTTCATATTAATCACATACGTTTGAAAATACTTAACGACAAAAAAAAATAGGAGAGCTTCGTTTTCGCTATAGATTTTATTGCTTTACTACTCACGTAAATAGATTTGGGAATGTCTCTGGGGATTACGAAACGGGGCTCACGAAAATACATTTTTAAAAGAGAAAATATTATTAAAAGCATAAAGGAATTCGATACTTGGAATCCTCAATTTAATCATGTATCTTTCTCTTCTTCAGTTAAATAACATTTATAGTGTTATTATTACTAGTTTGGGTTACATTTAGTTAATTGCGCCTCCGTGGCGTGGTGTTTTAGATTTTGATATTATATTTCGTTTCAATTAAATAAATGTAAAGCTGAAGTGTTGTACGTGGTTTCATATATAGTCTGTGCATAACATTTTTATGATGTGGGGAGTTTCATGATTTTTTAATCCACTCAACTGATTAGGTGCGGTGTTTCGTCCTGCCTCACGAATCTCCCCACAATTTTGTTAAAAATATTCTGTATATATAGATCTACGTACCCACATGCACCAGTTTATTGCTGTATTGCTTTACTACAATTCAAAAATATATTCAAAAATAAAGTACTTCGATGCTCGTAGCCCTCAGTTGAGTCCTGGACAACGTTTTAACATATTATTGAATTAATATGAAAATTAAATTCTATTTTGCTTCATTTCAATTGAATATAATGTAAAGTTGAAGTTCATGTACAGTTTGGACATAATGTTTTATGATTTGTGGAGTTTCATGAAATTTTAATCCGTGCGAAGTTTCTTGCTGCCCCACGAAACTCCCGACAAATTTGTAAAAGAGTAGTGTCATAAAAAATGGTCCACTAATGCGTAAGCGAATCTCTTCATGAGCCCTTCCTGTGTATAAAATTTGATGATATACGGAGTTCCATGATGTTTATTTTAATCCTCTCATCTGATTATCTAGGTACTCATATATTTACAATTTATTTAGGTTCCAGTAAAGATATTAAGAAAATTTGATACGTACCAAAAACCTTTATTTTTGAAATCTGCATCTATTTTAGTGCTACATAAAACTTCTGGTTATTGATACACCAAGTATTTAAATTTTCCAAGTTTTAAGTTTATTTTTTGCAGCTTTCGAATTCTAATTAAGCAAAGGACAGAGTTATTTACGATACCGATAGATGTAACATTATCATGCTACAAAAAACCAATACATTTTAATTTAAAAAGTGGCAATTACGTTTTAAAAAAAAATAAGAAAGTAAAGTAAATTTAAAACATCAGACCTGTAGTAAAAACATATGCTGCACAATTTGTTCTTGTGAAGATAATTAATAGCAAAGTAAAAGGAAAATCGATGTAGGAAATCATTTACTAGAATTTCGATATTTCTAAGCAGATATTGCCTCTCACTGCAGAAGGTTTGCATTGCAATTATTTTAATCATAAAACTGTTTTTCGCAACCTGTAATTAATATTGGTGATAATTATTTTTAGCTTTATATTATTATCTGTACTGCCTTAATAGGCATAGTACTGGGCGCTGAACAAAAGTACACCACTAAATACGACAATGTGGACTTAGAAGAAATTATTAAAAGCGACAGACTTATGAAGAATTACGTAAATTGTCTGCTGGAAAAAGGCAAATGTACACCCGATGGTGCTGAGCTTAAGAGTAAGTAATAAGATGAGCTTTCATCTATGAAAACTATGTCTATATACTATGTTAGATTTTACATCAAAGCTTAGTAATCAGTTTTGTTCCAAGTTTCAAACATTTCCAGAAATCTCGATAAACGAAAGCCTTGAGCTTATCAATTTCTGGGAATATTTTTGTGAAAGTAATGATGATATCATAATTAAATTCCATTTATATATTGATAGGGCAAATAAAAAAAAACGGTGGATGCTTAGAAGCAAACGAACGAAGTGAAAACTTCACAACGCGGAATTGAGATTATGAAATGCAATTATTTTTTTGTATTCCATATTCACAAAACAATAATATTCGCAATAAATACAAAAAAAACTGTGTGCTAATCGCTAAGGTAAACTTTACCCTGATTGACCTTCTTTATTTTAAGAAATATCGAGGTTTAAGAATCTGAGATAGTTGGGACGTACGCTTAAATTAAATTTTTCAAGCTCAAAATCAAGAAAAAATTCCAATTCAGCATCTTCAGTGTGGTATGTTGTATTCATATCTCTCCCTTTTCGTATAAAAATGCCTGGTTGCTACAGATCCTTCGGTTTTCGAATAATAATATATCGGATTGGAACTGGAAATGCAAAAAGTTCACATTCAACAATTTTACCTTGTATAAATGACTTTCTCATTTATATAGTATCATTTTGTACTTTGGCATATCGATGTTTTCACATTTTCTCTCAAAGGTACATTTTCCGTCATCTCAGACACAGGAAAGCATTTCGAGAAAACCCGTTTTGTAATTTTTATACTTTGCTAAAATATTCAAAGGCAGCTTATTAAAACATTGGGCTGATACATAGATAAAATTCTTTTTTGTTAAAGTTAACCTAATCTGAGGAACAGCCAATCTGTGTCTTTGCCGGGTTTCATATTTATGTATGTCGGTATGCCGGGTGAGAGATTCGACCCTCTCTTTAACTGACAATATACAATTGTAAATAAATAGTGCTGGTACTGTCATTATATTTAATATTTTGATTCTAGAGATTTTAATTTTAAAATAGTTCTTATTGCATACTTTTGGATGACAAAAATTCTTTGCCAATCAGTAGAGTTCCCCCAAAATAGTATGCTATAATTCAGATGGCTGTGAAATAAACCAAAATATGTGATCAAATATATTTCCAAATGTATACATTTTATAATTTGCCGTAGTAAGAAAACAGTTTGAGATCATTTCCTTGCCAGGTCCTCTAATTGTGGTTTCCAAGTTAATCTACTGTCTAGGGTTACTCCCAAAAACCTACCACTTTCACTGTCATTATTACTTATTTCTTTTAATGAGAAGTTCAAATGTTTAGTATTAGCGCAGTTGAGGCAGAGCCGATTTGCAGAGGACCATTTGTTTACTGTTTCCAGTAGCAGTAGATTAGCAAGTCTTGCATCTCCAAGACATTGATGTTTAGTCAACAAGGTGGTGTCATCGGCAAACTGTATAGATACTGCGTCCACCACATTCGGTGGTAAATCATTCACATAAATGATAAATAGCAGATGACCCAAGATTGAGCCCTGTGGTACACCCACATCCACAGCCAATGTAGACGAGCTAACACCATTGACTTCTGTACATTGCTTTCTATCTGTGAGATAGAATCTTGAGAAATTTAAGGCATTTCCTCTCACTTCGTAGTGACTCAATTTTTTTAAGAGTATAGAATGATCCACACAGTCGAAAGCACTTGATAGATCGCAGAATGTACTAGATACAACCTGACCTTCCTCCAAAGCCCGAACTATGTACTGCACTAACTCAACTATAGCATGTTTGGTTGATAGTTTTTTCTTGTATCCAAATTGGGTATTTCTGAAAAGGCCAGTAGCCTATTATTAAATTCCACTTCAATAATTTTGGAGACCGAAGGAATGACACTTATTGGACGGTAATTTTGGAGGTCCCGCTCTTCGCCCTTTTTATAAATTGGAGTAACACTTGCCCCTTTCAGGTTTGATGGAAATAGACCATCTTCAAAGCATTTATTCACTATGGGTTTTGATAAGAAGCAAACTGGATCAACGTTAGAAAGATTTAGAATTTATTTACTTGTAGTTTTCCCAATCGTTGAAAAAAAATTGTTAAACTTTTCTGCAGAAATATCTGTAGTATTTTGTTTTATATGCACTGGCCTATTTTGATTAATGACTTGCCATGCAATTTTAGACTTATTTGATTTGCATCTGAAAATTAAATTTTGCCTTCAAATTTGACATTTGAGCAGAAACAGGGCCTAGTCGCCAGAAAATGTCAAACTTTTCGATCCTGACCGATGTTTACGGCTTCAAACCATTTTCAATGAGATTTCAGGCAATTAAAAGTATCAATCAGATATTTAACTTAAATGATACGTTAAAACACTATAACTTATATGGGTGAGAATTTTCTCTAAATTCGTCAAAATCAAAGCTATCTATTCAACTCGTAAATTTGCCAAAATATGGAAAACTTAGTTATTTTTTGTATTTCCGGCTTGTTTTACTTTAACTTCGATTTTCTTATATTTCCCGTTCTCTTACAAATTTGACACAGTTATTTGAAAATAGCTTATAGCAAATGGCATAAATACATTTTTCAAACGGAAAATCAACAAAAAATTTCCTATTCTGCATTTTCAAACGGATTGATATAATTTTTTGGTATGTTGTACTCATATATCTCCCTTTTGATATATGAAAGTTTGGTTGCTCCAGATTCTGCGGTTTACAAATAATAAAATATAAGATGGCGTATCGTGTCAAAACTGGAAAATGTCTAACTTTTCAATGCTGACTAATGTTTCTTGCTTCAAACCATTTTCAATGAGATTTCAGGCAATTGAAAGTATCACATATTTAACGTAATTTATATGTCAAAATACTAAATCTTATGTTGGCGTGAATTTTCTATTCATTCATAAAAATCAAAGCTATCTGATCACACTCGTAAATTTGCCGAAATATGGATTTTTTTCAATTTTTGACCCATTTCACTTTAGCATCGATTTTCTTGCATTTCCCGTTCTCGCACAAAAAAAAAATGCCATCGATTTTTTTTTATCAGAAATATCGAGTTTACGGACCTGAGATCAAGCGCAAAATCAATAATATTAAAAATATACTTTTTTTGATCTAGAAATCGATGTTTTCACATTTTCTCTGAAAAGTCCATGTTCCCGAACAATTTTGCAATTTTTGTATTTTATAAAAAATATGCAACTGAAAATTAAAATTGGCCTTAAAATTTAGCATAAAAAGAACAGCAACTCGGTCTAGTCGCCAAAAAATGTCCAACCTTCCGATCCTAGTCGATGCTTCCTGTCTCAAACCGTTTTCAATGAGATTTCAGACAATTAAAAGTAATGCAAATTTAAGGTAAATGATATATCAAAATACTCAAACTCATATTAGTGTGAACGTCAAATTCAAAGATTTCTATTCAGACCAGTAAATTCTCCGAAACATGGAATACTTGGGATATGATTTTGAATTTTCGGCCTGTTTCACTTTAACATTGATTTTCTTGTATTTGCCGTTCTCGTACAATAAAAAAATGCCATAAATCTTTTTTAAACCAGAAATATCGAGGTTTACGAATTTCAGATAGTTTTTTGAAAATAGTCATGTGTTGGCTGTCACGTACGCTTAAATTAAATTTTTCAAACGAGAAATCAAACGGAAAATCAACAAAAAATTACCATTTCTTCATTTCAATCGGATTGATGTATGATATCCCTCCTTTTTGATATTTAAATCTCTGGTTGCTTCATTTTATTCGGCTTTTGGAATAATAAAATATTATATGATGACGTGTCATGTCAAAACTGGAATAGCAAAAAGTTTACATTAATTGTATAAATAACTTCATCATTTGTAAAGTATCGTCTTGTACTTTGTCGTAGATTCTCATCTAGTAGTCCTATTTTCTATGAAAAAAAAATCCAGGAAAAAAAAGTTTTTTTTTTGACCTAGAAATCGATGTTTTCACATTTTCTCTCAAAAGTCCATTTTCCGCCATCTTAGAAACAGCGAAGCATTTAGAAAGAACACATTTTGCAATTTTTGTATTTTGCTAAAAAATCTGCAGCTGAAAACGAAATTTTGCCTTAAAATTTGGCATAAAGTGTCAAACTTTCAGATCCTGACCTATGTTTCCTGCCTCAAACCGCTTTCAATGAGATATCAGACAATTAAAAGTATCACATATTTAACGTAATGGATATGTCAAAACACTAAAACGGATATTGGTGTGAATTTTCTATAAATTTGTCAAAATCAAAGCTATCTATTCAGACTCGTATATTTGCCGAAATATGGAAAACATGACAATTTTTTTTTTTCAATTTTCGGCCTGTTTCACTATATATATGCATTTTTTTGTATTTCCTGTTCTCATAAAAAATAAATGTCACAGAACTTTTTTATACCAAAAATATCTAGGTTTATGAATCTGATATAGTTTTTTGAAAGTAGCCATGCGCTGGCTGAGACGTACGCTTAAATCACAATTCAACAAAAAATTTCCAATTCTGCATTTCCAATCGGATTGATGTGATTTTTTGGTATACTGTACCAGAGTTGAGGTACTCAGTATAAAAATGTACTTAAAGTAAAATAATCAATACTTTTATACTTTGAGCATTTTACTTAAGTTTTTAGGAATGAGCGATACTTATGATAATGTATTTAGTAAAAAAAGTACTTGTACTGGTACTTCAATTTTCGTAATATTAGTAAGTATTACTTAATGCATTACCTAATAGTCATAATACAAACGATATTAAGTTAATAATTTATTATTCTTAAAAAAATGCTTAGAAACCGGCTTAAGTGCCCAATGTACTTTAAGTATATAGGTGTATTTTAAGTACTTAGTAGTACTTCAATATATTAATCCATTCTAAGTATTTTAAGGCATGCACTTAATACTTGAACTTATATTTTTTTATATGTTTTAAGTAAAATACTGAATTAAGTAAATTTATAAAATAAAATATTAAATACTGGTTACTTGAAGTACTTTAGCTGCATACTCATCACAGTTATGTAACTGTACTCTTATCCGCCCTTTTTGACATACAAAAGTCCGGGCGCTCTACATGATTCGGTTTTCGAATAAAAAAAACTATGACATTCAATAATCTCACCGTGCATAAATGACTTCATCATTTATTTGTAAATTATCGTCTTTATACCTTGGCGTAGATTTTCGTCAATAGTTTCTATGAAAAAAAAAATACTTTTCCAGGAAAAAAAAATCCTTATTTTTTTTACCTAGAAATCGATGTTTTCACATCTTTTTCTTAAAGCTCCATGTTCCCGTCATCCAAGAAGCGACTTTTTCGGTACTAGAATTGTTTAAAGTTACACCTTTTTTCAAAATATACTTCCCAAACACTCTCCATTCTCCGATTCGCGCCAATTTCAGTGAAGTTTGTAAGATGGCCAAAAAGAACGTATCTAAAAATATTCATCAAAATTAGAATAAAAAATCTGCAGTTAGCGGGTATAAAGAAAATTGAAAAATCGCTCTTTTGAGGTAATAATTCGGAAACGAAAAATCGAATCGCTAAAAGCAATTATTGACCTTCGGTGGCTGTTAAGTGTTGCCTCAGTCCAAACTATTTCAGACCCAGTTTATATATGTTCAAAGATAATCGATATAAAGATATATAGTTATGATTTCCATGATAGGTACTCGATATTTTTTTACTTCAATTTTCTCTCTTTGACATTATTAAATAAAAATATATTTTGAGAAACTTTTAATATCACTTAATTGGTTGAAAATCACTGTTGGTTTTTTAAAATGTATAGCAATGTTAAGCATCAGTATTCCCAAATTATTTAAGACCCATCGTACCGATCCTAAAAACCTGGAACGAATTGCGAATTGTCTAAAATTATAATTTAATAAATATTAAACTGGGGTCGCGACAATATTGGGTGGAAAAAATATGATGTAATACACTAATCTCAACTATACGGAAATGACTGATACACCCTGCATAATATATACTATCTTGTGCTTAAGTACTCATCTTGCAATCTATTTCCAATTTTGCTAAAAAAAAATCTGCACAAACTGTTAAAAGTATCACATATTTAACGTAAATATCGCATTTTTACTAATTGAAAAAATAAGCTGTATTTAAATTATAAATCTGTTTTAGGAGTTCTTCCTGATGCCATCCATACTGAGTGCTCAAAATGCAGTGAAACTCAGAAGAAAGGAAGCAAAAAAATCATGCGCCATCTGATCGATAACAAACCAGATTGGTGGAAAGAGTTGGAAGCAAAATACGACAAAGAAGGATCATATAAGAAAACATACAGGGAAGAACTAAAGAAAGATGGGATTAATCTGTGAGAAAATAAAGCATTAATTCCTTGTACACGTATCTCGAATATTTTATTAAATATTTTTATATTAATTGGTTTATATACAAAAAGTATGCTTCCTGATTAGCATTAAGTTTTCAATATGAAAGAAAAATAAAGGTTATATGACCAAATGTTTGTAGTCCTGAAGCCTTGGTTTTTGACAAATAAAAGCTTTCGAAAATAGATGTACTTACTCGTAATAGAATATTTAATTGTTTTCAGAAAATATGATCCTGCGGTTTGAATTAGCATAATATAAATGAATTTTGGAGGAATTATTAGTCATGTTATTATAAAAACAGAGTTTGCTAAGCTAACAATTTAAATCCGCCTTGAAAATAGACTGCCTTCCTAAGCTAGAAGTAAAAATCGTTGGATGCCACACTCGCAGCTGGATTTTACTAATGCAGAAGAGAACAACTAACTACAACATTCGTAAAGTACAGTGGACAATTTTACTCTAGATAAAGATTAACTAGGACAAGGTGAGACAGAAAGATCTTGTTATTTTAAACACTCATATGATAAAGCAACAAACAGATGAATAACTAGCAAAAATTAACCTAAGATAATTACCCTACGACAGCTCTCCAACATAAAATTGCAGAAATTAAAACAATACAGTGTACAAATAAAATGCAGCAGTTACAATAAATGAATAAATAGATAGATGATAAGTCAAGAACACAGCGAGAAATATAACTGTAAAATTACAAATTCAATGATAAAATAAGAAATACAGGGACTAACCCGAACTAATCCAACTACTCAAACTAACCATGCACGGACTACCCATTTACGGAAACAGACAATAACATTAGTGATGTTTAACTTTGCTGATTTTAACAGTAAGTAACACCCCTGTTTGATAAATTTACGCGAATGTAGCTGGTATAACTCATCTTTATGGCATTCAGCCAACGGGTTGTGATGCGAGCAACGTGCTCCAAGAGGATCTGGCAGTATGGGGGACACAACGGCTCCAACCCAATATTTTTTCTGCGACAAGGGGGACACAACGGGTTCAGCCTCGTAATTTAAAGATCCTTGAGTCTCTATTGCTATAAATTTGGGTTTTCGACACGCGGACGATAACTGATATATCACAGGATTAATATGCAGTCATGCAGAATGTTCGGGAATTAAGCCACGATATATGAAATTAATGGGTCATGTGTTATCTGATTCACGTCGTCCGGGGAACATAACTTCACCGTGACCAAACTCTCCACAACTCTACTGAAATTAGTCCTAACTATATTTTGAACTGCATATATCCATATGACGGACCCCGTATGAGCCGATTAACGTCGTCCGGGGGACGTCATAAACGTACGTATAAGGTCAGAGAGGTACTCGCAGATCGTTAAACCACGGACTATGAAATTAGTGACCCTGTATCAGCCGATAAACGTCGTCCGGGGAGCACAATTTCACCGTGATCAAACTTTCCACGGTCCCACAAGAATCTGGCAGACTCTTTAGTTACTTAAGTTTTGAACTCTCGATTCAGAATAACCCGGCGCGCTTCGAGGTCGATTCTTTTATAGGCTTCGCTCACGCGCCTGTGCTGTAACCCTTACCGCTTCTTCCTTGTATGCGTTTCGGAGATTTATTCATTACAATGATTTAGATTGGTATTATTTTTATTTCTTTCTTTAATTAGGCAATGTAGATTTAACTAATAAGTAGCAAAATTAAACAGGCTTAAGAGAAAAATGTAAAAATAAAAAAAATATATGTAGGTTAGGGCTGGGTTATTTCAGTACCTATACATGCACATACTAACGAGAATTTGTAACAAGTCGAGAGCGTAGCGGGTAAGATCTGACCAGGACGTATATAATATATAAAAATTTTAAGATACCCTCACGGAGATTACGTCACAAGATTATTTTGGGGGTTATCCCGAAGAAATCTTTTCGTGGCCCGTTCGTGCCCCATAAGACCATTGTACGCTTTGTCGTGTTTTGTATTCTTTAAGGATCTTACCACCATTAGCCCAACTTGCTATTCCATTGTTATTCGAAGATAAGAGGGTTAAGGTCTACTTGAACATATTGGGTCACAATAACCTCCCATCCCGAAACCTAATCAAAATCGCGCAACATACGAGAATCTGATCACCCTAAAGCACTAGGTTTGAAAGCTTGACCTTTCCTTAAAATAATGCCTACCTATGAAATCGTAAAGAATTTAAGTGAAACCATAGTATATTATAGTATAAGTGCTGCCTTTAAAGCACGCGCGACACATTTCAAAACACGACGCGCAGCGGAGTGTTTTGTAAGTCGCAAGGGCTTTAAAGGCCTCTTATACACGTATATCATACGCTATTTTTTATTACGAATGCATCATAATCATTTGAAATGAGAGTATCGTAGTTACTGTTTAGAATAAAGCAATGCTGTTTTTAAATGTGTTCCTTCATTTAGACGTATAGTAATTTAAACGGCAGATAAATATCTAGGTAAAAAAGGTAGATCAAATGTTTCTATAGCAACCTTTAAAAAAGTAGGCGCATCATAAACATCACTTTAACCACGGTGGAGCGTGCGATAATCGTTGATTAAGATGCATGCGTAATAAAATAGTTATTTGTTTTACTAGGCAGCAAAGTAGTAGATTGACTGCCGCGGCTGATAGTTCATAGCCGAGCGTAGCGAGGCTAGGAATTCAGCTAAGGCAGTCAATCTACTTTGCTGCCGAGTTGAACATATAATTTTTTCTCCGATTGATTATAATGATATATGTATATTGTATATTTGCAAATTATTACAATTCCCACAATCTTTTTATTTTTCCTGTAGTGATAAATAAAGACAAAATTTGATAGAAATCGCAATTGTTGGAACGGTTGGTTGCTATGGAAATGTATATGTCCATAATAATTATAGTTTGACAACTTATGTCAAACGTTTTATTCCCATGGAGACTAATCACTTTGCTGCCTAGGCAGCAAAGTACTTACTTTGCTGCCTGGACAGGAAAAGTAATACTTTGCTGATTGATATGTGTCTGCAAAATTAATATTTGCTGTCAATCGGAGAAAAAAGTATTTACCTATTTGTAAGGAAACCGTCTTGACTCCCCTGCGAGTGCGCCAGTGGCTAGGATTTTAGGATTTGGTCGTACTATTATTTGGCTCAGGAAAATTACTGAGATGTTCAATTTCTTGTCTAAATGAGAAACTATACACGGTGTGGGAGAAAATCGTCTCTGGTTGAAGCGAGTGAATGTCAGAATATGGGGAAATTTAAATGGGAAACCTGTCGCCATCTTGGGCGAGTTAAATTGGACCAGTCTCTAGCCAAAACAAATTTTTAACCCTTTTTGTTCTTGCTGCGAGCTTTTTATATGAAAAAGGTCCCATTTCATGTGTGAGTGCGACAAAAAAACTACTAAAATTTTAATCCCATACATTAAGAGAAATTATTGAAATAAAAAATGCATGAATAGGGTTGCTATCCGTCCGTATGTATCGGGACTGTCACCGTTATTGAGCCCCGTGTCCCGACATTAGCATCTAGTCGGACCGTACAACTTTGGAACTTCTGAATTTCGGAACTTGAACGCGTAATGTTGCTCATGCGTATTATATTTTAGATTGAATAATATCTAACTGCTGCTCCCCGATTGGATTTAAGTACAAATACCACCTGTACTACCTGTTGGAATGTCGTACAGCATTTCTTAATTTTTTTTTCCTGATTTTGGGTATGTCTTGGGTTAGTTTTGGTTAGTTCCTGTTCATTGAGTCATGCGTGAAATAATAGTTTAATGATAAAACATTCGGGTTAAGAGCCGTATTATTGAAGATATATAGCAGCTTGCATGAGTTTCCGCGAATATATTCCATATCTAACCTCAAAATTATATTAGGTTCGAAGTGCCAAAGTTCCATCTTCTAAGTTCCAAAGTTGAACGGTCCGGCTAGACGCAAGTGTGTCCCGATGTTCCGGTTTGCCTGGCAAGAGCCCCGATTAAACCTTTATCTCAAATACTAATACTAATAAAGTATATAAGATATACTCGTATATCCTAAAAATCCAAGCTAAATATTAAATCTACTAATTTTACCGTGTTCGTCCATTTTCGTATTTACCTGTGATGTAATCTTTAATAAGGGAAGATAGTAGTGAAGAATTGTTAATTACTGCAGCTGAAGCGACAACTGCTTATAAAATTGTAAAGCATCACCAGTCATATAATTCCCTGGATTGTACAACGAAGCTAAATTCACTACTTTATCCAGGTTCCAAAATTGCTGCCAAGTAATCCACAACAAGAACCAACGCTAGAATAAGAAATATTCTTGCTACCCATTCCGTATCTGATATAGTTAAAGACTTACAACCAGTATATTGAAACAGATGCAAGCAATCCAAAGATGAAGAAATTTTCCTAGAAAGGAAAGGTATTCAATCTCAACTACTTAGATTTGAATCTCCCTGGTTAATGAGTAATCTGAAACCATTACATCTTATTTTCTAAAGTCATTGCCAAATCTGGACTTACCTTTAACGATACTTACTGCCTTTGTGGCGACAATGCCATTACCAACTTTGGTGACGTGGAAAGATGTGTCTACTTTAAATTAAAAATTAAACTAAAAAAGAACTTAGAAGGTATTGGTTGCCTGGTGCATATTCTCCACAGCGCGATATCAACTGCTGCTAATCTACTGTCTGATGTTGATATAGAAGTTATCGTCTTAAGATTTATTTTTTTTCCATATATACTGTAAGAACAGAAAAACTGGAAGAATTTTATAATTATGTAAGCGAATCCTATAGCCCTTTATTAGGAAGATGGATTTCGCTGTTGCCCTCAGTTTAAAGGATTTTAAAACTATGGATATGGCTAAAAATAATGAAACTAAGCCACCAAAAATTATAGCAGAATTCTTCAGCAACCCATTGAGTGAAGTATATCTTCATGTTTTTACACTCTTAGTCATTTTTGTTCGACAAAATGTCAAAAAAATAGATGGATCCAAAAGTAGTCTTATTGAAGTCAAAAATATTTTGCCTCAAGCAGAAGAATGTGTTAGTGAAAGAACAGTATTCAGTTTTACTGGGATACAAACAAAAATTTAATAAAGCGAAAAGAAAAAATATGTAACATCAGAAACCGAAATCTTGTTTAAAAAATTTTAAGTTGGTTAAAGAATAATTTTTTTATGAGGCGGCAGTTGATTATCTTTAGAAATGGTAACGTTTTTGACTGGATTCTTCTGTGTAAAATACCAGATTGGATAGAACTTGAGAATACTATTATTTATCTGCATTTATTCCAAATTGATATTTTGAGAGACCAGTGTTTTCAGCGATATATATACTTAAAGAATTTTTTGGAAATCAATATTTTAACAGAGGAGAGGAAAAACAAGTATGTTGAAGAAAAATGGGTTTATTTTTTTTTAAACTGAGCATTTGGATCAAAAATATGAGTTAGTGAAACTATGGGAGTATGCATATTTGCCATTTAGGCACATAATGCGAATTGTGGAAGATTTTTTCGCTGATGTATTCCAAATGGAGAAGACTCTGTTGAAGCTATTTTACAATGTTAATTTAATCGTATAATATTTTGAGCTTAAATTTATAAATATGTTATTGATAAAACATAAATTTTGCAAAAAATTAAATCTTGAGAGAAGTACTTAAGCTTATGTACTCCCAAAACTTTCTCCTAAGCATGTATATGTATTATAAAAAATATATTATATTAAATTTAACTTGGTGTTGAATTTTTATTTTTGAATAGTCGTGTTTTTTTTTTGCTTTAAAAACGCACTAAAAATATGAATTTTAAAAACGAAAGTAGCGGTTTTTCGGGAGGGCACCAAAAAAAATCCGACTGCGGTGCAGACCTCCTGCTACCTTTTTTTTTCTTGAAGACTAATATTTACTTTGTGGCGTCCCGACGCTGACCTGCAAATTTATGGTAACCCTACCGGCATAAAGTTCCAAAGCCCAGCACCCGGCTCGACTCTTTTTACCTACTTCTCGAAGGTTTACATGTAATAGTGTGTTTTCAAAGATTTTTTATAATATCGAGTGTATTTAAATTTTTTTCGGTGAACTTCATTATTTTAGAACTGTTCTTTGTTAGCTTGCATACCTAGAGTGGGCCTGTTTCAGGCCTAATACATACTTTCGCGAAAAAACCTATTGTTTATAACGTCTTGTGGATTGCATCCAATTCTCTCCAAATTCGTTATTACTAACATGTAATTTATATTGGCATCGACAAGGATACCAAGCGTTTTCTAGACAACGGTGGTAAAAATCCTGCTTTTTAAGGATTTTTATCGATTTCGAGTAAATGTGTTCGATACTAAATTAATATGATTGGTTGAAAATTGGTCATTTCTAGAGATGTGTATTCGGGCATTGAGAACAAAAAATTAATTTTAGAAAATCTTCAAGCACCTTATGAGGCTTTCAAACACTGTCTAAGTTCCAATTTATTAATTACATTCTTACGACCATGAAGAAGTTTATCGGGAATTAATTTAACAGAGAATCGTATGAACAAGTAGAAACTTCGGGAAAATCATTTAGACTTATACAATACACATTTCCAAAATATGAAATTCCAGATACTTGTATTTTAATAGTATTTCCATTTTAATAAAATATGTTCCTATTATTATATGTCAGTAGGGGAGAATGTGATGATATTGTATCACGTTTAAGGTGGTTTGATTTGTCTACACAATGAAAGCAATGAATTGCTAGTATAAATCGATTCCTCCGCATAATTTCAGATGCCAAAGTTTTTTTCACATCAGGCACCATATCCCAATAATATTTTTGCCTCATTTTATAGAAACAAGCGAAATTATATTAAAGCATTTCATTTCACTTTGGCTTATTGCCACGCTGTTCATTAGCTTCTAATTTTATTTTTTAATTAACACCTCAGGCTAGAAGAAACTCAGCGTATGCCAGAATGAGCTCTGAAAACTCAAATGCCAAGTAAAGGTAGCTATGCAGGTTGCATTAATAAACCCAAACATATCAAAATGTCGGTCTAACAATTGGGTGTTTTTATACTTTACTTATCGACTATCTTGACGAGATATGAGATTGTTATGCAGGATGTTACTTGGAGCCACTCTTAAAGCTATCACACACACAATCTGTCCTTTTGTACAATATGTTGGTATTTTAATACTACTTATCGAAAAGGTTTAATAGCCTGCACAAAGATAAGCCCAATATATCGAATTTGACCCACGGTCATCTTTAGGATCGCTTATTCGACTCTACATAACAATTATTAAGGATCATTTGAGCAACATAACCTTTTGTCAAAAAAAAACATTATGACGTCTATTTAAAAACATATTAAAATTTAGCATCATCACTTTTTATCATTAGTGATTCACCAAACTGTAATATAATTAACTATTAAACATTACTCATTGCATTTAAAAAAACCTGATAGTTCGAAAGAATTCATTACAATCTAATTTTAACCAACAGTTAATGTATATGGGGCATTTACTGAATAAGCAAAAAGCTAACATCCTTATTGAGTATTAAAATTAATATTTTCCTAACTGAAGGCAAAAATTTAATTACTTAATATTGTAGGAGAAAGGCTATCCCCTTACATAACTGAAAGCAACATATTAAACAGTTGAGAAATTATTCAAAAATATGAATAATAAATTCGTCTCTATTCGATTTATGAAAAGTCCTGTCAAATAACCGATGTTTCAGTACAAAAATTATTTTTAAGAAAAATAATAAAAACATAAAATTATATTCATTCTTTTCAATAGTGTAGAATTTATTGTTCTGACTTTTCGTCTTGCCAAAATGATATATCGGTTCTTTTTGTCTCCGTTCAGCATGTTGCGCCCAGTTTATACGCTCGACGTGTTCCGCCCTTTTGTTTCCGTCTAATTATTTGTCGAACAAATGACGTAGATCTCCCTGAGAGATATAAAATGTAGGTCCTTAATTAGTTAAATATTAAATAATTTCTAAATATTTCTCTAAAAGCGGCCGTTTCATCGGTTTTTATTAAATTTTGTCCAACAGGAGGGCTATGCCTTGGCTGGGACGTACGCTAAAAGTAAACTTTTCAAACGGAAAATAAAAAAAAATTCTGCATTTGCAATCGGATTGATGCGATGTGTTGTACCCATATCTCTACTTTTTAATATACAAAACTCTGGTTGCTCCAGATTGTTCGGTTTTCCAATAATAAAATATTATGTAGTGATGTATCGTGTTAAAAACTGGAAAGGCAAAAAGTTTACATTGAACGATCTCACCGTGTATAAAATGACTTCATCATTTCTAAAGTATCGTCTTGTAATTTGGTGTAGATTCTCGTCATGTAGTCGAATTTTCTATGAAGAAAATCTTTTTCCAGAAAGATAAACCTTTATTTTTTGACCTAGAAATCGATGTTTTCACATTTTAAAATGCAGGTCCTTAATGAATTAAATATTGAATAATTTCTAAATATTTGTCTAAAAG
>MU184059.1:0-75130 GCA_016904865.1 Pissodes strobi | reverse complement strand
TATTTTAAAATGCAGGTCCTTCATGAATTAAATATTGAATAATTTCTTAATATTTGTCTAAAAGCGGTAATTTCATAGGTTTCACAGGTACCACGGCGTAGATTCTGGTCATGTAGTCGGATTTTCTATGAAAACAAATATTTTTCCTGAAAAAAAAATGAAAAACCTTCATGTTTTAACCGAGAAATCGATGTCTTTACATTTTAAAATGCACGTCCTTAATGAATTAAATAAATACTGAATAATTCTGGTCATGTAGTCGGATTTTCTATGAAAACATTTTTTTCCAGGAAAAAGATGTTGAATTTTTTGACTTAGAAATCGATGTTTTCATATTTTAAAATGCAGGTCCTTAAAGAATTAAATATTGAATAATTTCTAAATATTTGTTTAAAAGTGGTAATTTCATAGGTTTCATAGGTACTTGGGGGTAGATTCTGGTCATGAAGTCGGATTTACTATGAAAAAAATATATTTTACCAGAAAAAATATGAAAAACCTTCATTTTTTAACCTAAAAATCGATGTTTTCACATTTTAAAATGCAGGACCTTATGAATTAAATATTTAATAGTTTCTAAATATTTGTCTAAAAGCGGTTATTTCATAGCTTTTTATTAAGTTTTGTCCAACAGAATGGCTTGCAGCATTCAATGAAACATAAAGTATTCTTCAGGGGATCAAAAATAAAACGGCATCGGGGATTGATCACATGTCTGTTAGGGATCTCGAGGCTCTGACGGACAACACTTTGGATTCCCTTGTTTGTTCCATTAATGCATCATTTGATTCGGGTACATTTCCATCTTCCATAAAAATCGCAGTTATTAATCCACTTTCCAAGGGAGGCAACCAGACTGGTTTCGTAAACTTTCGGCCAATATGACTTTTGCTATTTTTATCAAAGGTTGTCGAGACAGTTGTTATGAAGAGAATGTTATATTTTATGAAAAAATCACAAAATTTTGAATTAGTTTCAGTCACAGGGTTTCGAGAGGCCCCAGACTCTCTCGAAACCCAAACTGAAACTCACGCAGGATGCGGTATTTCTCTTTTGGAGACTGTATGAGAACCTAACTGATAAAGATGTTGCCGCAGCGGTATTCTGTGATTTTTCCAAGGCTGTTGACTGTGCAAATCACAGAATACTGCTCGCGAAGCTTTATAATTTTGGCTTTTGGCACTGCGGTGGTTTTAATCCTTCCTCGAGAAGAGGATGCAGCTTGTGAGGTTATCTACTGGAGTGTTGGAAGTTGGTAATGTTAAACATGGAGTGCCCCAGGAACCGGTGCTCGGTTCGGTTCTTTTCTTGATCTACATAAACGACTTGGTTTTAGTAGATATCGAGAAAATTTTCAATATATTCGCAGACGACACTACCATTTTGTGGTCTGATAAGCAGCGAGATCTTGTGATCAACATCGTCTCCGAGGATCTTGAAAGAGTTAAAGAATAGTGCGACTTACATCTTCTGTGCCTTAATATAAAAATACTGGTTCCTTGCTATTAAGTGTGACTGTATTGATCTGTCTCTGGATGGTATTGAGTTGATCAGGAGGCGGATATACAGGTTTCACTGCATTCTGGTTGGCGATAATTTGAAGTTTCAAAAGCACATCGAAGCTCAAAGCAGCAAATTAGCTTACGCCGCAGGACTGTATCGAATGAATCGGACCTTGCAATGGCTAGGGCAGTCTATTTTTTTTTTTGGTTGAGAGTCATTTAAAGTATGGCATTGCCTTCTGGGGTTTTTGTAGCTAAGTATTGTTTAACTCGGTGTTTGTTTTTCAAAAGAAGGTAGTAAGCAATGTTTTCGGGGAAACGCCACGAGAGTCTTGTAAGCCATTGTTCAAGAAGCACGGCATTTTCAGACTTCCTTGCATTTTTATTTTGGAAACTATGTGCCTGATGTATAAAAGGAAGGCCAGTTCATGCCACAACTAATTCAAAGGGTACCCATGTCGTCATCTTCAGTTTCTTGGAGGAGATTTAAAACTATATCAATGGGGGAAAGGCGGCACCTGTGTTTTGTGATCTGTCGAAGGAATTTGACGCCGTGGACCACGGAATATTGCTGTCAAAACGTGAGATATAAGGGTTTAGTGGATCGAATCTTGCATGGTTTGCCACGTATCTTGGTGGTCGCAATCAGTCAGTGATTATGTCTGGTGTACGGTCGGCGTGTCTTGGCACTCATTCCCTTCTCTTCTTGATCTATGTAAATGACCTTATCCACGTTAAAATTTCAGGAAAATTTGCACACGCCTCTGTTGTGTGGCACAGTCAGGATACTAAACAACTTAGGGGAAGAATCACTAATGACTTGCTAGAGATTAAAGAGTGGTGGGATGTCAACCGCATTTCTTTTAGTATTACAAAAACTAAAATTGTAAGGTTTAAGTGTGGTATATACGGCTTGCAGTTGGGGGACAATCCTCTTCAGGAGGCAGCGATGGCTGAGTTTCTGAGTTGATTGATGGCGAACTTCGATTTCAAGATCACATTTTGAAGTTGAGAGGGAGGCTTTTGTTGGGAAGTTTTGCAATTAGAAGAACGCGTTTAGAATTTGGCCCAGTGACGGTCTATTTTGCACTTTTTGAATTACACCTCCGATATTGAATTCGATCTTGGGGTGCTAGTAGCCGATATCTGCTAAATATTTTGTTCGTTCTTCAGAAAATTACTGTTCACTTCATGGCAAATGTGGGATAAGGAGAATCTTGTCGAACTCGCAGTCTCAGGGAATTCTTACTCTTGCCTCTTTATTTCTTCTTGAAACAGCATCACTGAAATACAAGAATCGTCATATGATTCGGGGTTCTGCCCTTCAGCATAACATGCCGTGGGCTCTCAACTTGCCTTTGCTAATACCAATAAGAACATTGATGGAAAACTCTTCGATTTATGAAGGCAAAAAAGTTTTTAATCACTTGCCGATTCAGGACTGTTAGGCAGTAAAAAACTTCAGGGGGTCTCTTAAGGCTTTGCTCATTGGGAAAGTGTACTACAACTTTAGCGAGTATTATGCTGACTAACTATCTTGATATGTCTGCTGTTTTGTTAAATTTTTATTTATTTTCACACGTGTAATGTATTAAATGATATTTGTTGTTTTGTCTTTGCCTTAGGTTTTAGATTTTAGTGACTTTGTCGAATGTTGTGTTATATTTATTTTATGTAGGTGAGAAATCGTTTTAGCGAGTATCTTGCTTTGTCAGTAACATTTATTCTCTAGGCAATAAAGTAGTTTTTGATTCCTTTTACCGATTGTTAAGAGCGCACTAACTAAGAACTCCCTTTTCTATGAAAGTCTCAAAATACAACCACTTGCCAGTTGGTGCGAGGCAAAGTCAAGTACATATAAGCTTTATAAGATCTGTATCTTCACTTTTGAGACATAAGGCATCTTATAGCTAGCTGGAATTTTATAATGATGACTTATCTTCTTAAGCTCGTGCACTCTTAATAGTGAAATTTTATGCTTAGTTTGTAACCTTCCTGGAATAATTTTTTATTTAGGTGTTTACTTACTATGGTTTTAGCTTTGTTAATAGGAACTTGTTCATTCGCAAGCCGAGCTTGACGCCTCACGCGTGACGGCTTAATCTCATGGGCGGTGCATCGTCCAATTAATTTTAAAATAGCACTTAAATTGGAAGTTAACAGATACTCGGTATTATACATGTACACGATTTTTAATAATTATAAATCTTCAATACAAAATTCAGCGATGTTGAAATGTCTAGTTTCGCAGTATTTATCATAATGCAGGTTTTAATATAATAGCATAAGCTATCAAATCGGTTCCGATAAGCAGATTACCGGCTACGTAAGGTAATGTTATGTCGTAAAAGTAAACAGATCTTAAGCACTAGTTTAAGGTTCATTAAAAATACATATAAACGAAAACACGTTATTTTGTGGGATTTTACCCAGAACCTGTCTAGCGAGTGACTTCCTTTAAAAATACATGGTAAATGGCATTAATGTTTTATTTTTAGTTTCTCAGAATTGGCAACTATCCTTTATTTGAATCGTCTCTAAAATTTCCAACGTAACGTTTAGCCGCAGAAGTTCTGATTGTGACCTCAGATTAAAAATAAATGGGGACAGTTAAGATGTTTGAAAACCTTGTCATTTAACATTTGTAATAATCTTTAACACTTATTTACATAGAATTTTCTTTCCTATTATTGTTAATAATTGGAAAATGGAAAAACTGACATTTTTAGTAGAATGGCAATGGAAAATGGAAAAACTGAAATTATTAGTAGAAACACATTCTTAGTAGAAAATGACATCAAATTTGTAATCTTGCCTGCAACCTCTACTGATATTTGCTAGCCCCTTGACGTCGCTTTCTTTCCTCCCAGAAAAAGTACCTGGGAAAAATTTTAATGGAAACTTCACAAATAGGGCCCTCCCAAAAAATCCGATATCCTCACATTGATAAAAAAAAAACCGCGTTAAGTGTAATCGAAGTAACTTCTGAAAAAATTGCTTGTTCGATTTTAGAGCATGCGGAATAAGCCATTTTGATCCAAATCAAATTCTCAAGAAAACCTCAAAACAGGACGAAAATGATGAAATAATAATTCTCAGAATAATTCAGTGCTTCCAATCACTCTATATCAGAATTTTTAAAGCATCAAGAATGCCTGAATCTAAAATGAAGGCAAGAAGAAAGCACATCAATGTTAAACGTTAGAAACCTATCGAGATACTACATTCCCATAAATTAAAAACAGGATTGGAGGATGTTGAGAATGATGTTAAAAGTTCCGTTGAGAAACCATTAAGTGCTTTTAAAGAAAAATTGAACAAAATTAATTTTAATATTGATGTAAACTTACCAACTAATATTTTCCTATAGAGCACTTTGATGAAGAAAACTTGGGGAAAAATCTGGAAATCCGAAACATTGATGTCGATAATTTCGTCGTAGTAAAAGTTCCAACTGAAACCTTTTTACGCCTCAGATATTATGAAGAAATATGACCACGTTTCTAAAAGCGTTCTTTATCCAATGAGTTTTTTAAGAAAAAAAAGAGTAGAAAGATATTTCTTAGCTTCTTTAGTAATAATTATATATCTATTGGAAGGCAATATTAAAATTAAGGTCTAGATATCATTTATTTAAATTTGGCTCACAATACGTGTGGGAACGAATGAAAACTGAACAAAGAAGACCTTTCAAAAATCCCATTTCCCCATGTTGATAAGAATTGCCTTGAATGAAGTAACTTCCGGGAAAACTATCCTATCAGGTTTTAGACCATGCAGAATAGGCTCTTTTGCTCCAAATCAAACACTCAAAAAAAAAACAAAAGTCATGAAGATAATAATACCCCGAATAATTCAGTGCTTTTAAACATTCTATTAGATTATTTTTCAGCCAGAATACTTCAGTCTAAAACGAAGGGTGGACGAAAGCACATCAATGTTAAACCTGAGAATTCTGAGGCTGGGAGACTAGATTTTAATAAAATAGAAGCAGGATTGAAAGATGATGATGAAGATTGAGGTTGATGTTGATAGTTTCGATGATAAACCATCAAGCGCTCTTAAAGAAAAATAGCAAAAAATTAATTTTAATATTGATGAAATCTTATCAACGAATATTTTCCCATAGATCACTTCGATGAAGAAAAGTCCAATGGTAACTACTTGGAGAAAAATTTGGAAGTTCTTACCATTGATGTCGATAAATTCTTCGTTGTAAAAGTTTCAATAGAAACCTTTTTACGTCTTAAATATTATGTTGTGGAAAAATATGACCACGTTTCTAGAAGCGTTCTTTATTCAATGACATTTTTAAGAAAAAAAAAACTGAGAAAGATACATATTTTCAGTTCTCTGATGTTCATGACACAAGTATTGTTGAAGATGGCGATATTTTAGCCCCAATCCATAGCCCTTAAGAGGAGATTAATTTGGAAAAATAGATTGCTTTTATATACATATAAAGGCGCTTACTCAGCAATCAACTCAAGTACCTCGTACTCCACAGAATAATCAGCAATAATCAATACGGCTTGCGCAAAGAGAGATCAACAGGATATATATTGGCCTATGTCACTCATGTATGGAGTAGGGCAATTGGAAACTACGGAGAATCTCGAGCGATTGCGTTAGATATATCGAAGGCATTCGACAGAGTTTGTCATGACAGATTGCTCAACAAACTGTCGGACTGCGAGCATCTCGCTACAGGTGGCTTGCCAGTTTCCATAAAAACCGATCTCTGCACGTTGCAGTTGATGGTTACATCTCAGATACATTCACCATTAATGCAGGCGTGCCTCAAGGCGCAATACTTTCAACAACTCTGTTTCTCATCTATGTTAATGACCTGCTGACCGAAACCAATAATCATATTTATAGTTTTGCAGATAACAGTACACTTGCTCTCAATTTAGATCAGAAAAACCTTTACCAGCGATTGAGACAGCAGACAGGAGCAGATTACAACAATTAATCAAGATCTGCAGAAAGTTTGAACTTGGGATGACAGAAATTTGGTCCATTTCAATGCATGAAAAACCCAAGCAGCCACGCTTACCAAGAAAGCCAATACGGCGGGCCCTGATATATCGACTATACCTTCATCCTCGTCAATCGGACTACTGGGTGTCTCAGTCAACAGCAATGTGTTTTGGCATGGTCACGTTGCTAAGATCGCAAAATCAGCGTTGCAGAAGCTTGGTGCGCTATTTCGCGACAAAAACTGTATACACCGCAGCAGCTACTCTTGCTCTACAAAGCACAAATAAGACCGTGCTTAGAATATTGCTCGAATATCTGGGGTGCCGCACCTAAGCACACCTTAAAGCTTCTGATGTGCGTCTCGTCGGCGACCCGGGATCTGGATAGTCTAGAACACTGCAGACATGTGGCCGAGATATCCTGGTTTTACAGATATTTTCATAGCAGATGTTTCCAGGATTTGGCCCGCGTCATCACGCCCCAGCAACACCTGACAGACAGTCACGACAGACGGCAAGAGCTCACTTAAACTTAAATTTGGGTTCGAAGTTATCATTGAAACATGTTTATTTCAATTTATGCGGGCTAAAACAGATATTTACCCCAATTTTCGAGTAATTCCGGACACTTTTCCACTAAAAAAAATTATATTTTAGAAGAGAAACAACTTTTTCTTTTATGAAGTACTCTAGCAAGAATGCAGTACTATACAAAATATTGTGGAAGTTCTTACCCTTAAAAATTGCAACAAAATTCAAGATCTGTCCAAAGTGCTGCTTGCGGCATTAGATACTTTAACTCTTTGTAATAATTACATAACCATTTAAATACAATATTTAAACAAAGGTCTAGATAGTGTTTATTTAACATATAAATAGGTTAAAAAATATATTAAGATCCATTTGTAGCCACGTAATAAAAAGATTAAAAAGAAATAAATAAGAAACCTGCCTTTGTCTAAGATACATATTTTCACTTCTCTGATGTTCATGACCCAAGTATTGTTGAAGATGGCAATATTTTAGAGATTCTCAATTCAGAGCATTTCAGAAGAGATTAATTTGGAGTGTATTATTTTGTGCAATAAATCAAATATTATTATGTTAAATATGCCTTGATTTTCAATACTTTTTAGCATTTTTGCTAACCGTTTGTGGTAGTATTTTATTGAAACTTAAATTAGTGTTCCAAGTTAGCATTGAAACATGCTTATTTCAATTTGTGCAGTTTAAAACAGGTGTCTGAACTTACCCCATTTTTCGACCAAAAAAGTTATATTTTAGAAGAAACAACTTTTCCTTTTAAGAAGAACTCAAGCAAGAAAGTAGTTACCTACATACAAAAAATGCTGAAAATTTTTAACCTTAAAAATTGCAATAAAATTCAAGGTCTGTGTAATATTTCTTAGCTTTTTTTTTTTGTAATAATCATGTATCTTTTTGAATACAATATTAAAATTAAGGTGTAGATATTATTTATTTAAATTTAGTTCAGAATAGGTTAAAATATATTAGAATCCATTTGTAGCACGTAATAAGAAAGATTACAAAATAAATAGGTAAGAAATTTGTCTTTGTTTGTAATTGAAATTAAATTATTCGTTATTAATTATTAAATTATTTTTATTATTATTTAAACGAATGGCAATCAAAATATGTTTGTAAGCAAGTGAATAGACGAGCAACAAAATAAATAGGATAACAGCGGGGTTGAAATTTAAGCAGTGAAATATTATATTACATAACAAGTGATGAAAGAACTATTTTCTTTAAAGAAAAATATTTTTAGCATGTGATAAAAATGTTAAATATGAAAGTTCTGGTTTATTTACTTTTAGAGATGTTCAGACCGTTTGTTTAAATTTTGCAGCTCGATTATTTTTTTGCCACCAAAATAGTGAATATTTTGCTAATCAATTAAATATAAGTCTTTTTAATTTACCAACACTTATGCAGCAGATATACTTTCCAAGGTTCTATACAATCTTGTAATATTCAAACACCAAACTATCACGACTAGGGCAATGAATTAGACATCTTGGTACTTTTTAAATTCAAATACCTTAAAAAAGTTAGCATCAAATATTTATTAATATTTAGATTTCGGATTGTTGTGTTTGTTTCTTTGTTTTAAGTTTTTTATGTTTTTATTTATTTTTGATTACTACAATTTAGTTAGTTAACTCTCCGGGAAGAAAATCGTACCATTCTAATTATTTTACTAAATACTCTTATTAATTAAATGCCTAAAGTTCCTTTTGTAACAGTCTGCATAAGTTATAAATATCCATTCTAAGAACAATATTCCATTTATCCTCCAACTCATTGATATTAATTACACATAAATTTTCGGAAAAAATAAATAATTTTTTTTTCTTACGAAAATATTGCATGGATGCTTCTATTGTCACACTAAAAGCAATGAATTTTGACGAACTAGGCGCAATTACCGTTTCAAGATTGAAAACTAATTAAGGAAAGTTATAATCCATTAAAACCGTGTATTGTTCATGATGGGTTCATTTGTTACATGACGTAACAACTGCCAAACTGAACATTACCTCCCACTTTGCCAATGATTATATTGACCAATATTCCATATAAATTTACTTGCAAACCATCTAAGACATCAATAAAGAACACATTATTGTACTTAGCATATAATCGACAATTAAAACCCTATTACGAAAATGAAAGGTGTTGCCGTATTCGTTTTTCTCGGTCTGTGTGGATTGGCTTATTGCAGACCTGATGAGAAATATACCACCAAATACGACAATGTCGATGTGGATGCAATCCTTAAGAACGACAGGCTGTTGAGAAGTTACATTGACTGCGTTTTGGAGAAGAAAAAATGCACTAAGGATGGGGAAGAACTGAAACGTAAGTAACCGTTTAAAATCCTGATTGTTAGATGCCGCAGTAATTTTAGATTTTCAACTATATTATATATAAGTAGAGTGTTTGTTTATAAACACTAGAGCAATGCAATCGTGAATAATCTCACATGTGAAACGATATAAGTGTATTGGAGTGACACTATCACTAGGAAACTCCTTAAAAAATGTGCTGAATATTCAGCAAAATTATCCGAGATAATTATTTTTTTTCAAATGTGTTAATGAAAAGCTTCAGCCTCCTTTTTCGTTTTATAATTTCAGATCCAGCAGAGCAAATATGTTTTTAGATTACATACTTTAAATTTCCAACGCAAGACGTATCTACACATATTCATAAATGTAGTTCGCATACGTAACATTAAAACTTGGAAGCAATTTTCCTTCTAAAAGTTGCTTGTTTGTATACTGTTGTTGATCTTGAAGAGATTTGAAAAATATATAAAAAATATCTTCAAATAATGTTTTGTTCTAATATTCCATATAATGGGTTCCAAAATACAATAATACACGCAGCTTCTAAAACTGAAAATATATTACCTTCATTTAATATTATTTGTGAATGTTCTTTATACGTTGAGCTTATTATTTAACATTACTGATGGTCTAAATCGAATTTAATAATTTATTTCTCTTAGGTTCCAAAATTCAAAAACATTCTGTGCTATATTTTCAATATAATATTTTAGAATATTTTTGGAGAATTAATCCCCCAAAATCACCTGAAAATATGATAAGAATTTTCTTGGCTTCCTTCCCTTGCTTTTTACTTTTCATAGATTCTTAAAGTAAATTTCATTCAAAGTTCTTACGGCCTTGTATTCAAAAACGCTCAATTTTCGAGATACAGGGTCTAAAATATTAGTTTTTGGCCGTAATTACTATGATATTCTCAAAAATATGCAGGTATATTTGGTTCATTGGAAAAGAGCTACAGTGAAAAAGTAATCTTCTTCTGTCACCGGTAACTTTGTCAGAAGGGCGCCAATCAACGTTTTTATTTTTTTTAAATTTCTAAAAATCAGTTGATTTTAAATAAAAACGCTTTGTTAAAAAAACGGCGTGTGCTTAAGACTACACGACAGAAGTGAAAACTTCAATAAGGCAAGATTAATACTAATCTTGCCTTGTTGAAGTTTTCACTAAATAAAATTATAAAAAAGTTCTTAGAGACGCCGCCGTGCATCGATCCGGTGACTCCTCGCATGTTAAGGGCGTTAAGGCGTGAGTTATGCTGCCGATAGAAATATATGCGTCAAAACTGAATATAAGTAGACAATGCGCCATAACATTATTTATTGCCAATTTGATAGTTAGATAGAAGATTATTCGAAATAATATATTACAGAAAATTCAATTTGTTCGCCCTGAATAAAAGACGTCATAGGATCCTTAATTTTTTGACTTGTTAATTTTCGACATAAAGAAGCATTCAGAAAGTTTTTCTCCCAAATATTTCTTACCGAATTGTCGTCTCGGTTTTTTTATCTTTGCGACTTTTTCGACGATAGAACGATCATAAATGACCCCTTTTTCAAAAAATATATTCCCCTAGAAAAAATGGTCGAATTTTTCAGATTTTTGCCAATTTCAATAAGATTCGGAATACCGCGAAAATCAATGTATCCAGATAATGTTATCTAAATTAATAAGTTTTTTCGACAGCTATCGCGTTTCAAAGCAACATTTTCAAAAATTGCACATAGCAAAAAAAATTGGCCATGCATCGGCGCGGCGCGGCGCGGCGGTCTCTAGTCTTCAGATCTCAAATTTCCGCTAGTAGCCGTTTTCGAGAAAAATGCTAACTATCTAAAAATTATCCGAATGGCCGTTAAATAGCCGAACGTAGACAGCTTTGGGCGATACATGCGTAAACAAATTTGAGCCTTAAATGTTTTTGCATATATAAATCAATCTTCTTCAGTATCCAGGAAAAAGTGGCTCTAATTTTATCAAATATCAAGTTTCTTTCTGTACCCTAAAAAAAATCTCAACTTTTGCCTTCTGTTTCGACACTTTTTTTATTTCTTTTTCCATTTTCTTAATTTTTTTTTCGCTGAAAACCGCATTTGTCTAACTATTTTCTTTTAATCTTTTTCTTTATTTCATTTTGTAATACTCCTATTAACTTTCCGAACAGTTTTTTGTATTTTTTTCTTATTTGGTTTTATAATACTTTTATTAACTTTCCGAACAATCTTTTGTTTTTGCTTTTTTATTAATTCTTTTTCTTATATCGTTGTATAATACTTTTTTTTATTAATTTCCGAATATATTTTACGTTTTTTGAATTTTTTCACAGTTATGCAAAAAAATTTTTTTTACATAAAGGATTTTTTTCTTCCCATTTTGTCATCCCCAACCTCGTAGCTGAACTCCTTCGCCATTTTTCGCCGTAAACCTCGTTTCTCTAACTCTTTTTTATATATTTTTTCCTATTTCGATTTATAATATTTTTACTAATTTTCCGAATAATTTCTTACGTCTTTTCCAATTTTTTCGAAAGTTTTTGGGTATCCGGGGAGGTGGAGATATAATTACCACCCCCCCCCCCCTCTCCCTTAAAAACGGGTCATCGCTTGTGAAATTTTCTATCTGAGTCTCCGTTGCTGAGATATCGTAAAAAAACGGGTTTTCCCCAAATTCGCTCCTAAAATTAAAGCCCCGGTCCCCTTATATGATCATAGTAGCCCCCTACTAAAATTTTCGTTCTCCTGATTTTACCCCAACTACATGTCCTGAAAATGTCAACCCTTCTGCTATACTGGAACATGCTTAATTAAAGTGGCGTTTCACTTTGATAAGCCATTTTTCTGACTTTACCCTCGCTAAAGAAGTTTCGCTTCAATAAGTAAATTTGATATCAAAGTAGCATGTAAGGTTACTTTGACATGTCGTTATCTTTCCTTCTAAATCAAATTATGTGAACCGCTTGCTCTAGCTGTGAAAAAACAGTAAATATTTTTAAACATTTTTACTAATTCGGATAATTACAAAAGGACATTTTACTAGAATTAATACTGAAGAAAAAGTAAAACACAAACATAAAATTACTTTTGAATCTTCATCCTCGCAACGTGGACATTAGTATCTTTTAATTTTAGACTCTTTGTTGCAAATTCCACACTACCAGCCTTGCCAAGTCACGCATTGGATCCATGGTTGTTTTGCATAACAAAAAACGAAAATCGCATTCACATATGGTGCACGTATTTTCGTTTCTTATGGCGGACGAAAGGCTCGTAATTGGACTGTCTTCATCGGACGACCAGAATGTTGTTCCAGCTTTCACATGCTCATACCAGAGTAAAAGTTGCGTCCTGTTTTACTCCGCTCATACGATGGACTTTCAGGAATTTTAGGAATTTCAGACTGAGTTGATCCAGAAGCCAATCAAATTTGTGTTCCTGGTTTTGAAGTGAGCCTTTTGCTTCTTCTTTGGCGAATTCGATCCTCATTGTATCCTCTTGATTCTTTTAAAAATTCTGTTAAACTGGCATCTAAGAGACTGCCAAACTCGTTAACTTCAAATGTCAGTTTGTTCATAACCACTTCAGGGTCTAAATGTTGTTCGAAGGTTGGTTTGTATGTTTGGACGGATGGCGTCCCTCAGTCTGGTTAAAAATAATGGAAAGTGCTCCTTGGGCATGAGTCGTCTCCGTCTCGATTCCCGTCTCCATGTGTCCAACAACTTTCGCCACTTTTTATTTAATGGACCAAAAACATCAATATCCAAAGGTTGCGGTAGTTGCTTACAGTTAGACGGGAAAGCAGAAAAATAATTAATGTTGCTCTCCTTGGCAACCCTAATGAGGACTTTTGAAGAAAAGTGGGATGCAATATTGTCACCTAATACAACAACAATTTCGTTTTCATTTATGTTTGTTAACAGAACTTTAAAAAAGCATGTCGAACCATCCTGACTGAATATGATAGTAAACAGTGCCTTGTGGCTCTACTTTTATCCAGTTTTCATACAGGTTTTTGATGCAACCATGGGCGGTATTAAAGCACCTTCTTCGATACTCCAAATATCACGCTTACTGATGTTCAGGAGTGCTTATTGACACGTTTTCCGCCACATGGCACGAGCACCTTCCTGGCTTCTAGGTCATCAGCTATGTTGGTCTTATCATAGGTATACAGTGTGCTTGAAACTTATCGAATATCTTCAAAAAACTTTAAAATCTAAGGAGCTCCAACTGACTGCCTTTAAATGTTTGTAGCTAGACGGTTACTGAGCTCATTCCTTTTTGCAAATGTTTCTGTAAAATTGAAGCTTGGTACATTGTTATTCAATTGTGAAATATATCGGGCTTGATTGTTCAGAACTTTTTCTATGCGGTTTCGTATATCGGCTTTGGCCATTGGAAAGCCCCAGTCGCCGACGGTACTACGGTACCCAATGTATCCTCAATGAATGTTTTTTCTTCTGGGCGTAAAATACTTGGTTGACCCGGTTTACCTTCATGCCTGTTGAAATTGTATTTTTCTGCGGCAACCTTGCCGGTTCTTATATCCTCCCTTATATCCTCTCTAACGCCTTGTTTAAGTCCTCCTGACTATACGTTTTACAACTACGGGCACCTAACTTTTTCTTGTGATGTCTCATGGTCACTACCGTTCTAGGTTATCCACCTGAAAACAATAACAAACATTCAATGTTCGCTTTAAATTTGGTGGTAGCAACGTAACCCAAGTAAAATTAAATAACCATGAAAGTCAAAGTAGCCCGGTTTACGGTAGCAATTACCGTTTAAAATATATATAACCCATTTTTTTTAATTCTCTGAATCTTGTAAATTAAGGGCTTTCGGACACATGTTTTTACGAAATTTAAGTATGATAAGAAATTAGGACACAGTGTAGTTTCGGGATAGTTCGTAGGAAACACGGGATATCAAGAACGTCGATTGCGATATGTAGGCATGTTTGACAAGCGATGATATCGCATCATAGTGCAACCACGTAATGTAATTTCGACATAAACTTACGTAATTTGTACGTGATCTAGTTATGCAGACAAGTTAATTCCACGTACGCGCTTTTAGTTTGCTTAATAACAAATGTTAGAAGTAAAAGGATTCCATGTTGTTACAGGAATGTTTCTGAGTAAATTTGAACTATTTTTATAATCATACTACGAAATAAGTTAAAATTTGATATCTAGCTATGTTGGTCGAGGTAAAATGTATGAAATTTTGTAAACTATAAAATTTCACGGGTTGCTGCTGTTTCTGCTGTTGGCTCTGCTGAATATCATATACCAAATTTTTAGGTTTAAGCTAAAATTTTTATGACAAAAGAGGACGCTGGCTTGAATATAACTTTCACATATCACAAGACTATCTTTTACAAAAACAGTTTATCCTAAAATGTGACTGCATGATTTTGCAATGCCAACTTAACTGTTAGATACACTGATAGAAAAAATGTATAAACTTTGGCTACTTGGGAATTAAACTGGTCTAGGGATCTTCTTCTTTAAGTGGCTTGTCCTCTTCGAGCGTTGGTAATCATCAGCGCTATCTGTACTTTGTCGACCGCTTTTCTATAGAGACTGCATGCTGAACTTCTTCCTTGGTTATATCAAGCCTTCGCATGTATATTGTTCGGCAGTGTCAGATTTTTCATCTTGAAAGAGGTTTATGATATAGCTACATGACTGTTCTACTTTGTGGTTAACGTCAAGAATTATTATTTTACCTTCACCTTCCAAGAGAATGCCAGTTTGTCGAGGTTTGTATACACCAGCAGCTTCCTTAACTTTCCTGTGCATATTAAAAGTGTCATATTTAGCCTCTAGAACTTCGATTTCGCGACATTGCTCGTTAAGCCAATTTTCTTTGACCATTGGACTACTTGGGAATTAAACTGGTCTAGGAATGTACTTTCAAAAATAAAAGAGTTCCCAAGCAGCAAGTGGGAGCTTGGTCCTGTAAAATCAACCCAAACGTGCAATTCGGTAGTTTTCGCCTTTTTTCTCGAAAACTGTTGATCTTACAAAAAAACTATACGTACAAAAATGTTCCTCATAAAATTCTACATAAAAAAAGGTTCTACTACCTAAGTTGCTCAGGGTATAGGTTTCACAGCATCTGTGAAATGTGTTTTGCTACAACTCTGACCACGTAGGCCTTCGATAAACTTCTGCTCGAACCACGTCTCCGCCACGTGCAAATCCTGAAAGCTCGTTTTATTGAGATTTCATGCCGAGGCCGAGGTGGCGCTTTGGTGGCATATTTGGATATTATACATCGCTGAGGAGAAAGTTGTCCAAAAATTGAAAAAGTTAAAGCTGCTTGATTTACGTCAGTACTTGCTTGTTGTATTACATAATAGCCCAAGTTAATATCTCAAAACGTTTTTGTCAATTTAATCGAAACCTTCAGACAAAAAATCACAAATAAGAAGAAACAATTTCATCATAGTTTAAAAATTGCTGGCTTTTGACGAACTCTACAGATGCTGAAAAATCATTCCAGTGAGGCATTGGGAAGCCGTTTGCCCTAACAAGAATATTTCTATATTATACAGAATGGAGACGCAGGACACATATTAAAAACGTGTACGTTGTTTTTACTTATGGTCCCGGTTTCATCAATACTAAACTTGATTAGTCCACCACGTTGCATATCCGCTACCCTCTTTGACATGCTACTCCTCGAAGTCTTAGGGAACAGTCTCGCACTCTGTCCTAATTGCATTCGCTAAGTCAAGTATTATACTCATACTCTTTTAACCTTTAATCTTAATTGTATTCTACCCGACCGATGCCCTATAATATTCATATCAGGAGCTCTAGCAGGCTACTCCATACGCTCAATGTTATGCTCTCTCTCAAAATGTCAAACGATTCATTCGCTATGTGGAAAAGCCTTCAAATTTTATTTTGACAAGCAGAACGATCGAAAATCAACAACAAAATGATAAAGGGGTTGCTGGCTGTGTTGACTAGGCAATGGTTTGATTGTGGATAGGAATATTGCTAGTAATGAAACTATGACAGAATTTCGTTTTTAAAAAATAGGCTCGTTATTGGGGAAAATATTGATACTTTTTGTGACAGGGCAAAAACTGACAAAAACGCCACGAGATATTGAGTTGAATATTTAATAAAAAAGGGTCTTACGCAAATCTAAGAGCTAAAACTTATTCAACTTTTGGATTATTTTCTTCTCTGCTCTGTATAAATCAAAATATTCTCGTTAGCACAAAACGGCACCTTGACGTAAAATTTCAATCAAACGACCTTTCAGAATCTAAAAAGCTCATCAAAACCTGCCAATTAATTTTCAAACTTGAAAATGATGGTAGAATTGTGTTTTTTCTTTTTTTTTGTCGAGTCGTTTATTTATTAATTTCAACAATAATGTATCGTTTTTGATTGCTATTTAAATTTTCAACTCAAATGCTTTTCCTGCATTTAAATGGGTTAATAATTATCGAAAAACCATTGGCTAATTGAAACTAAATTGAAATTAACAGGCCCAATCTACTCCAAATAATTCCTAAATATTCCAAAATAGATATTGTCTTTCCTTTAGAAATTAAATTAATATAGCATCTAAATTTTGCTTGCAAGTTTGAATGATTAAGTGATATCGAACAAGGCCCATGGCTGTTAAATTGGTACAAGTACGACTACAGGTTTATAGGTTCAAGTTCATCTGCTAAACTAGTTTTGCTAATATGGTTGTCGTCAAGAGGTTGAGGCCACTATAAATGCAAATACAGTTTAATTTTTATTTTGTTGTATTTTCAAGCAACATTTTCAGTTTTATTTATTTTAAGAATATCGTGCGTTTGCCAATTACTGCGAGTAAAAAAATGCAATAATAATTATGGCATTTGGCATGTGCATTTGGAGAGAAGAAGATTTGTGTCCGAACGGTCTACTGGTTGTAAGGAATATACTGATCGGTCGATTGTTAATTTTTGTGAAAGTAGGAAACGGCTTTCCTCAAAAACATTAATAGATATATAAAACATTAGGCCAATAATATAAAGCGAAAATAATTTACTCAGATTACAAAAGCTAAAAGTATTTGATTTCGGTTCCCTCCTGCTGAAAAATCTCATAATTTATAGTTATCAGCTTTTTCTGCAAGAACATATACATCTTACATCATAACATTAGTAATAATTATACTGAGAACGCTCTTGTTAAATCTATATCTATATCTATATTTTGCAGAACACTTACCCGATGCTCTGCAAAACAAATGTGCAAAATGCAGTGAGTTCCAAAAAAATGGCAGCAAGAAGATCATCCGCCATTTGTTGAAAAACAAACGGGAATGGTGGAACGAATTGGAAGCCAAATACGATCCCCAGGGCACATACAGACAAACATACGCCGAGGAGCTTAAGCAAGAAGGAATTACCTTGTAAACTTTCTTCTTACTAGATTTAGACTGCCTTTTTCGTATGTCGATGAATGATATTAAAATATAAGCAATTTTCCAAAGTGATCTTATTTATTTCATTGGGAAAAACTTCAAATAACGCAATTTCCTATTGGCATTATGCCACGTCAGCTGATTGTTAGATAGCATCGCCTTAGGTCGATTTTTGTGATATCAAGTAAGTATTGGCAGAGCTTTATAGCATAGATCAATAGCTGGTGAATCTGTAGCTTAAGTATGGGCAGTGCCTAAATTACTCTAAAGGTCAGCCTTAATGATGGTGGCCCTACTCTGACAAAAATCGATAGTTTTATATATGCTACTGGTTTTACATGTATTACGCCTGATTGGATATAATTTCGAATGGAGTAGTATCAATTGATTACTCACAATTTACTGCAGCAACTTAATAGTAAGTGCTTTCAGCTAAAGGCGACAACAATGCTGAATGACCCAAGTGATAGTGATACCTATTGCTCTTCAGATGAAGCAGAGAATCTCGTTTCTCAATATGGAATCAAAATAAAAGCAAAATACCGGAAAATATTTGATAAAACTTCTAAATGAATAGATCATACAGAAAAGTAGAAAAACACTTCTGACACTTAGCAGAGGTACCAAATAGCAAGTGTCCTGAAGTAGTCCTTTTTATTTATCGATCGCATATTGTCTCAATAATATAAAAACCACAATAATTATATTTATCGTCTTGCTAATTTATTTACTCTACTACAATATTGAAGAATAGAATAATATGTGTTTACTTATGTATGGCAATCATGAGTAGGTGTGTAGGTACTATACTTACTTCATATTAGGTTCATAATTGTAGAGTAATAAAATTTGTATCCACTCTCTAATCAAGCTCTACCACTGATCAATGAATATTAGTTTCGTCAACATCATATTGTATAATATATAATATAACTAAGATATGGAATAAGTTGTAGCTGAATTTTTCCTGGAACACGATCCAGTAATATTCGAGCTGCTACGGGTGTCCATGAGGATATTAAGCTGGACGAACTACAAACGGCGCTGTAGGAAAATAAAACAAAGTAACGATCCTGGTCTAGGAGACAGGCCACCAGATCCAGATTATACACTTAACGCGTGAGTAGGCCTTACTTTCAAGATGTATGAAAGAATGCCAACTTCCGCTTTTGTTAAAGGGAGACAAGCTGGTGAGTAGCTCGAATTCATAATAGCCTCGTTTGTCTGTTGGACGTGGAAGGCAAATTATTCTAATAAGGCTAAAGGGGGAATGATCCGAACGGGCGAACAATCGGAAAGCTATGCACTATGATTACTCTTGATGCGAGAAAAATGTATTCAATAATGCACCCTGGCAACTTATTTTAAAAACAATGAGAGCCAGAGGAATAGTGGAAAACCGAATTAACTTTATAGCGTCCGACTTTTCTAATAAATAATTCAGGATTCGGAGGGGAAAGTGAAGATAAAGTCGACATTTAGCGGTGACTGAGTCACTCTGTGGACTCAGTTTCGTCCCAAGTTTGTGGAACATACTATACAGTGATCTTCGCGAAATGGACTAGTCGGAGGGATTTACCGTTATGAGATTTGCAGGTAATACAATATTAATAAGAGTTTCAGGCGTTGCAGCAGGCGCTGTTCTGTTAGCAACAAAGCTGAAAATGCAACTCATTCAGCTTGCTATTCAGAATGAAATTATCAGGCAGAAAAAACGATCAAGTGATTAATCTGACTCGACATTAACTCACGTTTACAGCACATGTAGACAAAACCATAGAAAAAGTAAACACGCCCATCTGGGCCTTAGTTAGACTTGTTGTGAACGTAGGATTGCCAGGGATTTCTAAAGAAGAACTCTGTCTAGCCTGATGCATTCGCAGATACTATATGCGACCACCATATGGCACTGGGCGACAGCTACAAAAAAATTAAATAGGAAACTGACAAGCACTCAAGTATCGGAATATAGAACCATATCTGCAGAGATAGCAGCTGCACTGGCAAAAGTTCTTCCTATAGTAGTCCAGGAAAGGCCTGAGAGATATCGAAGGGCACCCGTCGAAAAATACGCGAAAACTTCATGGCACAACGGCAAGCGAGATGGATCAACGGGTCTAAAGGGCGCTGGTCCCATACCAAGCATTCAATGATGAATATATTGGGTAAGTTTGGGCTTGGCTCGCCGTAGGATCTCGACGGCGAGCTGATTATTATATGATGCAAGCTCTATCATGTCATGGATTTTGAAAAAAGTACCTGTACAATAGGCCTCGAACAAATTCAGAAATATGTAGTTACTGTAAGGAGGCTGATAATGTAGAGCAGTAGAGTATACCCTATTCAATTGTTACAGTTGACAAACGACTCGGTTTGAGTATTCCAGGCAGATGGGTCATCTTATGGATGAGAATAGGAACAGAGGAGTGCTGTAGAGCAGCGCATAAGGTCATAGTACACGGAAATAGTACTTTACAGAATAAATTATTTATAAATTTTCATATTACATAGATAATGTTCCTAATAGAGGTTGAACTAAAACTCCAAAAAGTTTCGATGTCCGCAACATCCCTTATTTTGCAAAAAACTACCCCCGTATGGTATGTTGTGCCGATTTTTATCAATTTGCTCGTAAATCTTTGTGCTGAAGTAAAAAATGTGTAGAACCAGACTATTTCCCATTAAATTTTACACAAAAACTGTTCTATATGCATTTTAGCTAATCCTCTGTGAATTCCCGCAAATAACGTTCAAAGTTAGAGGTAGTTTTTAGCAGGTTCTTTAATAAAAGTGGCCTTAATTGTAGTGATTCATATAGTTCTACTGCTATAATATACCTACATAAGTATTATCGAAGTCAAATTTAAAAATTTTGCTGCGACAGAGATTTTAGAGAATTATGACTATGCATTTTCTAATTTGAGCTCCTTCACCATGAGGTAGAGCTCTGGCGCGTTTTTTTCTCAAGTGGTGTCCCCAGTAGGTCTAATCCAATAACATATTTTTTTATTCGTTTGTTAGATCCTCTTTCTTAAATATCTCGTCAGGTGATGCATTTAGGCAACCCTATCCAAGGCAGTTGAAGGTGGAACAATATAATCCACCTCTAAAACATCCACATCACTTACCGCAACCATTTTTTACAGCTGTATGTTACAACTTTCAGAACAGAGATTGGAGCTGGCGCCTCGGTAGTTAAAACTGGTGATCAAATATTGCCCATTTTTTCAAACCCCACTGCTGTGCTGTATATCTTTTCCGCGCCAAGATTGAATTTGGTGAAATACCCGGTTATAAGAATAATGTTTTAATGCTGCAGATTTTTGTGACAATCTAGGCAAAATTACGGCATGATGGGATTTACCAACAAATTTATTAAAAAAAAAAACTGTAGCTATTCAAAGAAGTTTCCTCTCGTTCAGCTTTATATAACGCAAGTGTGAACTTCTCGCCAGCAGCTTCAATGGTAAGTAATGGTGTCACAACCACTAAACGCATGTGCAAAAACAACAGTTTCTTTAATACTGTTAATAAGGTTAGATGACTGTATATCAGAAGATCTATAAATCATTTCGTTTATATTTCCTTGAGCTGGTTTTAAAAACAAAATATCTTATCGTGAGGAGCAAGAGCAATAATAAGGGAGAGAAGCTCTACTTTACAATGTCTTTTCTTGATCGTGTATTGGTGTATTTTCATTGAATTATCTGCAATTTTAGCCGAAGTTTGCTTCAGGAGTCGTTGTTGTCGTTCAAGACTCTACTACTGGACTTCAGCGTATCTATCAAACACTACAGTTACATACTAACCATAGTGTTTACGTATAAAGTTAGCATAGGCTGAGCAAATGTCAGGAAAGGTACCCTGTTTTGGCCATGTCACACGATGACTACAAATTCGCAATGATCACTTAAGTCAGCAGTTTGTTCTGGAACTGGATGATTTCTTAATTTTCTTCATTAAACCTCCACTGGGTTTCGGTAAGTTATCTGCATCATATCGAACCGTTTTATTTCGTCAATTTCTATCGCTTAAAGTGTGCTCAGCGTTATAAAGAATTTTATTGTCTGCAACTAAAATATGTATAGCAGTATGCGTAGGTAAGATCGCTGAACTTGGCATATTTTAACGGCCTACTAAAGACTACCCAAAATTTTAAAGGTATTTTGGGAGAATTCAGTTATATTTATAGAACAGTTTTTGTGCAGAATTTAATGGTGAACATTTTCGGTGCTGTACGTTTTTTACCTTTGAACAACGGTTTACGAGGAAACTGAAAAAAACCAGCACAATGTACCAACCAGGGGTATTTTTTTTGCAAAAATAAGGGATGATGGGGACACTGGGAACTTTCTAGAGTTTTGTTTCTAGCCCCATTAGGAAAATGTATACGTAATATGAAAACTTTTCGAAATATTTCTCCTATTCCTTGGTTATATGTTTAATTTACGTGTGCCTACTAATAATAGAGCATCAAAAGTTAGAAAATTGATAAGACTAGCCGCTGCATGCTGAAGAAATGCGCAAGCGTGTAGGGCGAAGGGAAGAAGGAGAGTTTCTTAGTCGGTAGAAATGCCACACTACCTACCACCTCACCACATTGGCAGATGTCTTCCCATATGATTCACAAGAGAACATCAATATATCAAACGTTTATATATATTTTTTTTGTAAAAATGAAAAACCAAGAGCAGCTTCAAAACATGAACAAGAAAGTTTGACAATGTGTTCATATGGTTACCTAGGAATATAGCCTTAAAATTGGAAAATATTTTTTTTAGCTTTGTCAGCTTTTAAGGGTAAAGTTCTCTTATTAAGAAAAAATCTTTATTAAGCTTTTTGTTTCTATTTTAAAGATATCTTCTACATCAAAAATGTTAGTATCTCCTATACATGAAAACAAGTTTTCCCTTAACCACACATTTTTTTGTCTCATTGTGCTCTTAAAATGTCTATTCGGGGGCAAAATGTAAATACTTAGTTCTAAAAAAACAGCATATTTTATTTGGAGGAAAAGTTACTTTTCATGGCTTGCTCTCTATTACCAGCCTCACTCCGTTCGGCTGTTAAACACGAGCGCGCCATGAAAAGTATCACTTTTCCTCCATATAAAATAATATACTATTTCAGAACTTCTGATGTTTATGAAGTTTCCTCTACGTTCTACGTTTCCATGGAATACTTTTGATTGAAGGGTTTCCTAAATTGCACAGGTTGATCCAATTTTGTACGGATCATTTGTAAGGGGTTGTCTGAATTATCTAAAAAGCTGCTTCATATAGTTCATAGAGATCTCCTGATTAAACAAACCGGCAAATAACAAATGAACCATATGCTAAAATTCATTTCAAATTTTCCCCAGATTATTACGAGGGTAACCCTAACTATAACTCTTTTTATTTTTATTTCTCTGATTATTTCCTTCATCCTAAAATGGACCAATCATACAGCCCGATTTTCTGAATAAATTTTGTTTAGATATGTGATTATTGCACTAGACCTGTTTAACAGCGATTAAACTCAGTCCTCTATTTTGGATTGCGTTTTGTCGATTGTAGGCTAATTCTTGCAATTTTCATTAACGGTTTTTGAAAAAGCATTATTTTCTAAATGGTTCGAATGATCTAATATTGATTTTTATTGCTAAAATCCCCGATTTCCTTTAAAAATTGAATTTCATTATTTTGGTATGAGGTGACAGAAAATATAAAATTTTGAAATATTTACATGTCGACTTTGATAAGCGCCCCTAATAAACGCATCATTGGGGGTATGTCACCAAGGTGGCAAAAATACAAATATCATATGATGCGTCGTTTTCAACGTTCTGAATGTGTCTGTATAAAGTTACCGTTATATTTTTTAACGGCTTTTACGGATTTAATCTAACTTTTTCAGGAAATAATCTATATGTAGAAAACCACTCAAACTATGAATTTAATCAATTAAACTACGTTCAATATTTCTCGCATGAATTTTCTTTTTGGCAAATAGTTTCATGCAAAATAATTTATAAATAAAAACCCTCGACCTCTTCGCGGTCTCGGGTTTTTATTAAATTATTTTGCATTCAACATTTTCCAGAAAAATCATGCTCAAAATATTGAACGTGGTTTAATCGATTAAATTCATAGTTCTCGTGATATAATATATGATTATTTTCACCTTGACGCAGCGAGCAAAGTTGACCCCGCTGGGCAAAGTAGGACATATTAACCACGGTACAAACGCAATTCAAATTTTTCCCCGATTATTACGAGAATAACCCTAACAATAACTAATATAGGAATATAGCTCCTTCTATTTTTATTTCTCTGAATATTATTACGAAGAATATTTTGAGAAAATATTTTTGAAGATCCTCATTTTATATATTAAGATTATTAGAAATTTAAGTATAAGACTTTTAGGACAGAAGTTAACCCATTAAATAAATATATAGCATAGATTAAGTGTTGTGGAAATAATAACTCAGAAATGTAGTATAAGAATTTGCTGATAACTTCTATTTTTATATTTCAAATTATAAAGATGGTATCTATACAGTAAATGTAGATGTAAATATTAGCATCATTTCAATTATTAACCTGCTAATTTAATATGCATACAAAGCACGTAGCCTAAAATCGAAATAAATATAACTTTTTGCCTAAACATTGACGCACTTGTAGTTCCAGCTAACTGACACATGTATATTTGCTTACACAATATGCTTATTTAACGTTAACCCCAAGAAAACATTACTAATTATTCAGTAAAAAACTGTCTCTAATTTATTATCCGATTAACTTTAAACCTCATAAATATTCATGATGAGATTTTGACCATTTTGCTTTTTTACTGTTTTCTGGGACTAGAGTTGACAATCTTGTATCTTGCAACCGAAATCAGTACCGTATTAGCAACAAAACGTATGAAATTCGACGAGTTTTATTAACGATAGAGGATGGTGTCTGCTGTTTTCAATTTATTTGTACACTTTCTTTCGTGGATTAATGGAAATACTGTAAAGTGCAAATGCGTAAAAACCGACCGGCCGAATATTTGTTTGGTGTCATCTCCCCACAAATTATTGAACCACAGGTAGAAGTTTCGATCTGATTCAACGTCTTCTTTTTATCTTGATTTAGATATAGCTGCTTCAATGATTTTACAAAAACGAAATATGCAGGATTTCTTCATTCCAAAACTGTAAGCAATTCTGACTGGCGCGACGGAACCACAGCACTACTTCTTCCAATCAAAAATCACGATTACACACCAGAAGTTTTCATCTATTTCATGCAGAATGTACTATTCTGGCCTCAGCAGCTTTTGTAGCCTTAGTTTATCATTAAGGTGGTCTTCCAGTACAGTTTATTGATTATATTTATATCCTGACGTCATTCTTTATATTGTTGAATACCGTTTTGCAGAGACACTTTTATCCATGATTGAATCAAAATATGCCTTCTGGACCTAACCTGAGTTTCACAGATATTTTACAAGGAAGTTCCTGGAAAAAATTCGAGTATTTGTAGCATCGAAATTTTTTTTAAATAAATAGAGTATATCCTTATAACTGAGTTAATATATCTACTTTGTACATATTGTATGTGTAATTGCATTAGCCTCCATTTTTTATAACTTTTTTATATACACTGAAGTTTTTCCATTGACCATTTGTAGATACAGGGTGTCCGGTTATAAATGTAACCCCCCTTTAACTTTTTTATCTACCCTCGTATAAAAAAATGTTAAGTACAAAAGTTGTAAGGATCTTCATATAGTTTTCTGCGGTGTTACTAGAAAAACAATAGAACATCGAAATTCTACTGTGCAAATTAAATTATTTTTTTTAAATGGGACACCCTGTATATTCTTTCGGATATCGGTAGAGGTCTTTAAGACGAGTTCAGTAATATAATAGTTACCACGTAAATTGCAAGAATGTCGGGTATCTGATTATTACTGACCCCCTCTCCTAAATTCTTTATTTGGTGAGCTAGAAAAAAATGTTGTTTACAAAAGTTGTAGGTTCCATCAGAAACTTTTCTGCGGTGTTACTAGAAAAACAATTGAACATCAGAAAAGCTTCTGAAGGAAGAATTTTTTTCTAGCTCACCAAATAAATAATTTAGGAGAGGGGTTCAGTAATAATCAGTTACCCGACATTCTTGCAATTGACGTGATAACTATTATAGCTAGACCCAACAAACCTAGTACTGAACTCGCCTTAAAGAGCGCTATCGATATACAGACGAATATACAGGGTGTCCCATTAAAAAACATTAATTTAATCTGTACAGCAGAATTTCGATGTTCAATTGTTTTTCTAGTAACACCGCAGAAAACTGTATGAACTTTTGTATTTAACAGATAATCGGATTTATAATCGGACACCCTGTACAGGGTGGCGCATTTTGGATGCATTTACGGGGTTTCTCGGTAATTAGTAAAGATAGAAGGATGCGGTTTTCGCGACACCGGGCTATTTTTTTGTTAAACAAAAGATACCGTAAACACAAATTTCCTAGGCCTCTTCGTTTTTGAGCTACAGGGCGATTTTAAAATGTCGTATTTTCGGGCAGCCCTCGTATCTCAGCTACCTGATAACTTACAGAGAAGATAAAAACGGATGCTTATAGTACTTTTTACGTAGAATTCAGTGGCGTGCCCGAAATTTTTGCCAGAGATACTGTTTTTGAGATATGAGCCAAACATATAATTTTTTAAATGGAACACCCTGTATTTTTTTCTGTCGTTAAATTGCTTTATTTTTTCCCATAAAAATGATGTATAACACAACATTTTCTATTTTTGGAAATGGTAAAAATTTTAAAAAATGGCGAATTTAATGTTATATTCTTCTAGTTGGCTATGAATTGTATTTAAAAATTCGAAACAATACTCTATACAAATGTTGAATTACTTGAAAAAATAGTATTATCATAATATGACCCTATGTTATTTTAATACACCGGCTTGCAAACAAACTAGGCTTGAAAGGGCATTATTAGATTAAAGTAGGCCTTGGAAACAAAAATTAAATTGATTTTTTGACAGCTTTAAAAAAGCAGTGATTTAAAAAGTAAAAAATGGCGTATGACAGTCTTTATAAATTTAATATGTTTATGTGTGCTCACTGCTCTGTATAACTGCAGAATCTTCTTTTATATTGTGTTTGATGGTAATCTCACATCGGATCGATATTTATACATTTTACAAGCAAATCTTTTGGAAGAAACCCAAGACATCAATGACGTTTACTTCCAACAAGATGGAGCACCAAGCCATAATGCAAGGAGAGTGGGTGATCTTCTAAACAGATATTATCATGATAGGTGGATAGGCACCAGTGGTCCTGTTAGGTGGCCACCTGGGTCACCTGACTTGACGCCTTTAGATTTTTCCTTCTGGGGTTTTATAAAAAATCAAATATATAGAGTTAAAAGTAATAACGTTAATGAACTGCAAGTACGTTTTAGGAATAGTTTAAGGAAGGTAACACGATTGCATTTATATAATACATTGCGAAGTGTCGCAAAACGTTGTAGGCGGTATCTAGAAAATAACTGCTTGCACTTTGAAGATAGAGGTAACCGAATGTTGTTTTTGTTATACCTAATATACTTAATATAACTGTAATTAATAATTAATTAAATTCAAGTAATTCTTGATTTTTGTTTCCTTATCGACTATTAAATTTAAATAAAAATAATTCATTTTATTTAAATAACTAGTTCTTGATATGTTATTTTTTCAATCAGTAAAATAAAGTGTATAGAGTATTGTTTCGAATTTTTAAATAAAATTCATAGCCAACTAGAAGAATATAACATTAAATTCGTCATTTTTAAATTTTTTATTGTTTCCAAAAATAGAAAATGTTAAGTGTTATATATCATTTTTATGGGAAAATAAAGTAATTTAATGACGGAAAAAAATACAGGGTGTTCAATTTAAAAAATTATATGTTTGAGTCGTATCTCAAAAACAGTATCTCCGGCAAAAATTTCGGGCACGCCACTGAATTCTACGTAAAAAGTACTATAAGCATCCGTTTTTATCTTCTCTGTAAGTTATCAGGTAGCTGAGATACGAGGGATGCACGCAAATACCACATTTTTAAAATCGCCCTGTAGCTCAAAAACGAAGAGGCCTAGGAAAAGTGTGTTTTCGATATCTTTTGTTTAACAAAAAAATAGCCCGGTGTCGCGAAAACCGCATCCTTATATCTTTACTAATTACCGAGAAACCCCGTAAATGCATCCAAAATGCGCCACCCTGTATGTACATGATAATAATGGCGTCCATAACACTTCACAATTTTAGAAGTTTTTGGTTAAAATAAGAACATTTTCTATGTTAGAGAGGGTGATTCTTTATAAAAATGTGCGGACGGAGGATCTTTTTTATTAAAAAATAGTAACATTTCTAACCTAAAAAATATGAAACTATCGGAACACTCACATCTACCTATACCAAATTTTCGACCTTCGGACCTGCGCATTTGGCAGCAGCCCGGTGTTGTTCTAATATTTCGTTCTTCGCTCGCTCCGGGTGCTCAACCAGATAAAACTAACCCAAATTAACCTTGTAGATAACGTAGAAAAGGGTAAATTTCTACTTAGCTTCTTTTTCAAATTTTGCAATTTATTTTCGTGTAAGGTGTATTAGACAGTATTAGAAGTGTGTTGTGACAAGTTACATATTGCGCAAAGCATATTTGATGCCAAAAATTAAAAAAAAACCCAAATATTTCTACTTTTTGAATAGCAGCTTGCCAAACCACAGCTAACCTAAACTAACCCAAAATAACCAACAGTAACCCAAAGTATCCAAAACCAATCCAAACTAACCAAAGCCAACCCAAACTAACCAAATCTAACCCAGACTAACCCTAAATTAACCAAAGTAAGGAAATAAAGCGCGCAAAAAAGCGCGTTACGCGCGCTCTTTTCTTGACTATGTCAAACTAAGCAAAACCAACCCAGACTAAACAGAACTAATCCATACTAACCAACACTACCCCAAAGTAACCAAAACCAACCCAGACAAACCCAAACTAACCAATGCCAACCCAAACAAACCAAAACTAACCCAGACTAACCCTAAATTAACCAAAGTAAGGAAATAAGAACGCAAACACGGGCGTTACGCGCGCTCTTTTCTTCACTATCTCAAACTAAGCAAAACCAACTCAAACTAACCAAAACTAACGCAAATTAGCCAACACTAACCCTTAGTAACCAAAACCAACCCAGACTAACCAAAGCCAACCCAAATAAACCAAAACTAACCCAGACTAACCCTAAATTAACCAAAGTAAGGAAATAAGCGCGCAAACAAGCGCGCCACGCGCGCTTGTCTCTTCACTATCTCAAACTAAGCAAAACCAACCAAAATTAACCAAAACTAACCCAAACTACCCAACACTAACCCAAAGTAATCAAAACCATCTATAGATGCAAAAAATAGGCCAGCAAAACGTTTTCGTTAATACATTTTATCTTTCCTGAATCCATCCATTACTCAAGAACTTTGTACTCTTTGTCATAAGAATCTCGAGATTTTTCTGGTAGTATTTGCATTGTCGCTTCTGCCGCTTCGGTAATAATGTTTTCGGACACATAATTTTAATCAATTTCATCCATTTTCTCAAATTGGTAAATGCTTTTGGGAATAATATAATCTGACAATAAATGCCAAAATTTCTTTAATAAACAAGTCCCCAAGCAACCAAAAACAGGTAAAACAACCCGCTAAACTAGCATGTCAAAAGTCAGTCATAGTCTGACACTTAATTGCATTAAAGCAGGTTCCACACTGAAATACCTTCGACAAAAAATAATATACACTTAACTTTGCTAACACAAAATAATGGTGTTGGATAAAACTTTGTATGTCACTCGTCTGTTATGTTTTAAAAGTCCCTTGAGAAATTATACCACTCGGCCTTACGGCCTCGTGGTATAACTTTTTCTCGCGTGACTTATTTTCAACATAATACACTAGTACCATAAATAACTATTTCAACATTAACTGAAATTAACGGGGAGTATACATCAAGACAACCTCGAATTAAGCTGAGCCAGCTATACAATTAGCTGCGAGCTGGATATATTTTTTCTAATTTGACTTAACTATTTTGGGGCTTGGAATCTTCAGCAAAATGCACTAAAACGTAGTTTTATCCACAATACCGAAGCAGAATTATTGCACTCGATGCGCGTTTCGCTAGCCATGTGAGCATCATCAGGAGATGAATAAAACAGTTTTAGTCATCTCCTGATGATGCTATCATGGTTAGCGAAACGCGCGTCGAGTGCAATAATTCTGTTTCGCTCTTGTCGATAAAACCACTTTTTGGTAATTTGACTTTATAAAGAATTATAAAGGGACAGATAGGAAAACAATTGTTTAGAGTATTAAATTATAATTTCTTCGGCTAAATATAAAAGCAAATAATTTCACCGTGACTTTAAACTGAATTTAAGGATTAACGAGTTTTAAGTCCGGCTCTGTCACGAACTCAATCTAAAACGGCCCATACACTATGCAACTTGCAGTACGACAAGTTGTACTACAGATTAGACAGACAATTGGCGCAACCAGTTGCATAGTATTTTGGCCACAAACACAAACAATCTGAACATCAATCGGTCGTGAAGATTTGTAGAAAGTTTCAATATGTCCAGTTGTCTGCACACAGAGCATCATGGCGCCTACTTTATCAAAACAAACCATAGCTGCAATAGTGGTTACTTTATTTGATGATAAAAGAAAAGTTAAGAAAAAGAGAAAATGGTGCAAAAATTGGTTACTGCAGCGACGAATATACACACACATGAATTTGCTAAAAGAATTACGCAGCAGTGAACCATCGGACTTTAAAAATTATCTTAGAATGGACAACGACGCGTTTAACTTATTATTAGAGTTGGTTCGGCCCAAAATAACAAAACAAGATACAAAACTGACAAACTGAGGGAAGCAATTAGTGTCGAAGAAAGATTAACTATCACACTGAGATATTTGGCAACTGGAAATTCCTATGAAGATCTTAAGTTCAGTTTATTTGAATAGTCATTAGATTTGACATCCCACAAGCAGACTTGTTCGCGATACATTTCAATGAACTCACCCCAAAATGTATGATTATTTTCCATATTAATAATTATAAATCTATGTATTTGCTGGACAGAAACGCCGACGATCGAATTTGAAATCGTTTGAACAAGTCGAAATGCTGCGGACACACTAGGTGATCTGTCGTATATCAAACGCGGTTGTACGACAAATTTTCCACCTGCCAAACTTCTATACGATCCAACCGTATCGTACTACTTGTTGGACGACAACCCCACAGACTATGCAATTATCCTTTCAACGGTCGAATCTACTTGGGTTGTACAACTTATCGTACAACTAATTGCATAGTGTGTGGGCCGTTTTATAGTGTTTCTTTTTTCCTCTGACGTAAAGCGCACATTCGCAAGTCCCTCCACTTCTGTCTTCTTATAATATAAGTATTTTCGGTAAGAGACGCCAAAGATTCAAGAATCAAGTAAATTTCTGATTTAGAATAAACTAGTGATCAGCCAAAGAAAATCATGAAGGGTTTAGTTATTCTTTTATTTGCCGGCCTTTGTGGTTTGGTCTATTGCAGGCCCGATGACAAATACACTACTAAGTACGATAATGTCGATTTAGACTCAATTATTAGGAATGATCGACTGATGAGAAACTACCTGGACTGCGTTTTGGGAAAGAAAAGCTGTACAAAGGATGGAGAAGAGTTGAAAAGTAAGTGCCCATCTAAATGTTAAATAAAATAGTTTTGTTATATAGCCAATAGGTGCCGCCTAAATATACAGTAAAGCCGTATGTCAAAATATTAGGATTGAATCAAATTTACCTATGTTCAAAAGTTGATAAAGGCTAATGTTGCAATTTCATTTAATTTTTTTTTTAATATTCTCTAAAAGCTTTGAATATTTCAACAAATATGGCGCTCGGGGGTTTTTTAGTTAAGTTTTTTGCTGTTACATGTATAGGGCGCCATCTAGGGTAGTTGGTGCAGCTTTAAAATATCATGATTTTTTTGTCCCCTTCGTATACCAGCATTTTCATAAACATTTCTCTTCGCCAGTCTTTTTAACGTAAAAAGAGTATACTTTGTAGCCGTTTTCGAGATATTTGTTATTAAAAACTAGATTGTAGAAAAATAGATAGGCTGCTTTATTTATAAACCATCTAATTTGAACACCTACCTTACACTAATTAAACTGCTGGACACTCGAACAGGGTAAGCAAAATTTGTCCACTGTTTTCAGGTACACGTAACTCCAAAACTAAAATAGATGTTTGGACAAGGACTTTTCTCTAATAGTATAATTAGTTACATACAGGGTGGTAAACAAAACACTCCATTAGGTTTTAATTTTAACAAAGTGACCTAGCTTTTGAGATATTTAATTTTTCTTAAAAATTTGACAATGTGAGTATTACCCTGACACTTTTTAAACTTCCAATAATTTTATTTTTTTACCTAAAAACCTCATTGGCAGGAATGCCTTCACTTAGTGTGACATATGCATTCTACAAATTTTATACAGGGTGTGTGCAAATTAGCTGTTATTTCTAAAATACTGTTTTCAATCGCATTCCTAAAATTTGCGCTTGCTTAGTTGTTAAAGAAAAACAAAAACGATTTTACAAATTTTGCCCTATGATTTCGAAATACCTATTTGTATCTTTAGTGGTTTTAGACAAACATCAGTAACTCAAACAATAATTAACTTATAATTATAATCATGCGAGAAATGCGCATTTGTATACCATACGTATTTTCCGCTTGATTATAATTATTATAAGTTATTTATCGTGTGAGTTATTGATTTTTATCTTGAACACTAAAACCGCAAAATATTAAAATTGGACATCAAATCCCAAATGGATAAAACCAGAAAGCAAATTAATTTTTAAGATCGTCTAATATCTTATTTTGAAGGCCTTTTTAACCCCAAATTAAAATTTCAGCTTATTGAACATTGTAGCTATTCAAATTACGCCCCGATTTCTTCTAGATTTAAAATGTACAAGGTTGCCGAACTAACATGCTATACTGAGAATCGTACAAATGTATAAAAATATAAATAATGTCAAACGGGCGTAGCATCATTTGAAAATATTTGACCTTATACTGGATGATGCAGAAATATAAAAAATACATAAGCATTTTGTTCAACGAAAAAAATTGTTTTTCTGCAGAATTTCTCAAATAATTATAATAATTTTAAGATTTTGATTGAAGACGGTTTTTCAGCAAAACAGCTGAACTCGAAAATCGTAAGAGATACAGTGTCCGTCACATTAAAGCAAAATGGCGCATTTAGGTGCCTAACAACATGCCGTTTAGAAAGTTTTAAAATTCCGAGTATTTCCGGAGATATCCGAATAAACCGAAATATTGGAAATTCGTTTTATTTTTTTCCTGAGCTAATTTAAAAATGGATTTCAAATTGAATTACCCTTTTGCATTGCCACATATTCCACTCTATCCAATTGTGGTATTCAGTTTGGAATCCGACGTTTCGTCTTCAAGTGGTCATCATCAACTTTCTTTTTTTAAATACGAACTTTAATTTTCTTATCGTTTTTCAGATGATATTGTCGTTATTAACATGAATACAAGTTTGTATGTTCTTTTTAATTTTATTTTTAAATCATTTATTTTGCTTTGGGTTTAAAAATAAATAAACCTGTTTATTTAATTTTCCTATTTTTTTATTAAAAATAAAGGTTTTAATTTTCCACTTAACACAATCAGATATTTTTGTGGAATATAAGGATTTCAAAAGTAACTTATACCATTTAAAATTACGCCAAAGCAAAAGAAGTAGTTTAAAAAAAAATAAAAAAAAATTTATTAAAAAAAAATATATAAAAAAAAACACATATTCATATTAATGACGCCAATATTATCTGAAAACCGATAAAAAATGAAACTTTGTATTTAAAAAAAGGAAGTTTATGATGACCCCTTGAAGACGAAACATCGGATTCGAAACTGGATACTACCATTAGATCGAGCGGAAAAAATGACAATGCAAAAGTGCAATTCAATCTGAAATCCTAAGCTAATAAGCCCAGGAAAAAATAAAACGATTTTCCATAATTATATCTCCGGTAAGACTTTCTAAACGGCATATTGTTAGGCACCTAAATGCGCTCTAATCTGACCGACACTGTATCTCTTACGGATTTCCAGTTCCCCATACATAGATTCGAATTCGAGCCACCCTGACAATATGTGTAAAAATTGCACTTTATTAAAATTCAAGAAAAATGCAGTGTTTCGTTTGCCACCCTGTATATAACAAATTATACTATAAGACAAAATTATCTATAGGCGGCAGGATAGTGAATAAAAGGAACTTCCCTATCTCGAAAATCTCTCCCAAACATATTTTCCAGTTTTGGAGATAAGTATATGTGGAAACAGTCACCATTCTGCTTACCCGGCTCGAACGTCCAGCACCCATAAGATTGTTGTTATGCAGTGAAACATTTAATAGCAAATATCTCCAAAACGGCTACTTCTAGTTACATGTCACTAGAAGTAGCCAAAGTATGCTATTTTACATAGATAAGACTGGATAAAAAGTATTTTAATATAAAAAATAAACAAACAATAGGACACAAAAAGTTAAAGACACGCTAAGTATTGCAGGTGGCGCCCTCGATATGTAACATCAAAGCTGTGAATATAATTGAATTCTTGGCCCCAAAAAAATCCGCTCGTCATTAATGTTGCACTATTTAAAGTTACATAAGTAAGATTGAAAAAATCCCAATAATTTTAAAACACTAATTTATGGTTGACCAACAAGCAATACCAAATAAAATATTTTAAATTATTTACCTATTTTTTATCAATACGTTTAAAAACATTAGTTAATATAGGAAAAAATAAAAACCGTTTTATGAATCTAAAAGTAATTTATTCGATAGATTTCAACCTATATATGATAATGAGATATGGATGAATCATTTTTATGATATTATTTATTTAGTTATTAGCTTATCATTCATTATACAATTTGAAGAGAAACTACAATTTTTTATATAAATTTGGCTTAATATTCAAGGAGAACATAAGTAATGATCACCTTGCAAATTTAAAAATTAATATTTTTTGAAATCAACATTTTTAATACATCACAAACAAGGGGACAAGTAAAAAATGTAAAGAAAATTTCCCCTTACTAGTTATGATTTTTCATAAAATTACCTGGGAAAATTCCGAAAAGTGCATAGGATTTTTCTTCATTTTCTTAGCTCAAATAAACTGCATGCAAAATGAAGTTTTAAAAAATTTAGGGGCACATTGCATGTTTTACTTATGACAGAAATTGTATTTGCGATGTGCAAGCTGCTGGGTAGGAAGGCGGTGAACGATCATGCGTGCCAGTGGCAAAGACTTGAACTTTAACGATCACGTCTTTATGTAACATCATTGTTTGAAAGATGGGAGTTCGCAAATGTTGTATTATTAGTTGTAAAACCACATAAAAAACGGTGTATGCATAAGGCCATACGCCAGAACTTCAACAATGCTAGATTAATATGATGATATAAAAGTCTTTTTTTGTGATCCATATTTCCAAATTACTTTCCACAACTTCTATGTTTAAAGTAAAATGTTGCCTCCAAATCTCCCATAAAATTGGCAGAAACTGGCGCTTATCGCTTGAAAAATGTCCAAATTCTCCGATCGTGGCCCATATTTCCATCTTCAAATAGTTTTAAATGAGATTTCAGGCAAATAAATTAACTATAAAAACTTGCCACAAAAACTATACGCATCGATATGTCAAAAAACATTTAGCCCTTGTAAATTTTCAAATTATCACCCTTTATGAAGGGTGATAATTTGAAAACTTACAGTGGCAAAATTGTCTTCATCGAAAAAAAAATAAAAATACCAAAAAATACAATTTCTTCAAAAATGCGGGAGGACGGAAATAAGGTATTTTGCGGACCACCCTCACTCTTACTCTCACCCACCCCTTATCCACTTTAAAATCTTAAGTGGCATTACCCTACTTATGGCAAATCAAAAATTATTTTCAGCGATCTCAAAATTAGTGAGATTTAAATACGAAAGGTTAAGAAATTCTTGAGAAAATATTTTAAAACTGATTTTTGCAAAATTTAGCAGGGAAAATTAGCAAAAATCGTAAATTTCAAGCCTAATTTAAAGCGCTATTGTAGTGCTAAAATTCCCTATTTTCTTGCAATAACGCAAAAACTTGTTTTTTGTTTTTTTTCTCTGAATCCTTAAGTAAAATTTGCATCTTTAAATCATTTAAAATTTAAGGTGCTTGTTGTTGCCATCACTTATGCTTGTATTTTTCCTGGAATTTATTGTAATTCGGAAATGGCATATTCTATGGAAGAACGAGTAGAAATGATTTTTCTTTATGATGCTCAGGGTATATGCTATTCGAAAACTGTCATTATTTTTAATGAAAGCATCAGCTACGTCTACATAAGATATTTGGGTCCAAAATTTCAAGAAACTGGATCCGTTTTTCATAAAAAAACAACAAACAAAAACGAAGAGTATGAAGTTATGTAGATTGAGGTTATTGGCCAAGTTATAAATGCAAAGGCATCATTGCTTCATTTACCAGCAGTTACAAGCGTATACATAGAATCTGTTAGAAAAGTAATGAAAATGCACAAATTTCACCCTTAAGAATTAAGTTTTGTGGAAATTTAACCGATCAAGTTCATACTGAAATACTCAATCAAACTATAGAGCCTTCAATTGCTCATGAACTTGAAAATCAAAGAAACAAGGCAATCTTAATTTGAACGAAAACCTTCTACGCTTCCAATAAGAGGGTACACTCCCACACTATGCTACTGTGGTGGGAGAGTGATGATTATTTATATTTAGAACAAAATGGAAATCATTTTGAGCCCTTAATAAAATAATTAAAAAAAATATATATGTGCCTCACTTTTATAAGCACACAACTGAAGTGAAACTTCTGAAAGAGATATTAGGAATTGAGTTTTTGTTTTTTTAACCTTTTTTCCCTCAATTTTTGCTCGCGGTTTGGCCACGTTTTTTTTGCCTTTTTTCAACTTTTTTTTGCATAGAGCATTTTTTTATTTCCATTTTTGCCACCTCCGACCTCGTAGCTCAACTCCTTCGCCTTTTTTTCGCCGAAACCCGCGTTTCTCTAACTTTTCTTTTATTTTTTTCTTATATCGTTTTATAGTACTTTTCCTAAATTTCCGAACAATTTTTTACGGTTTTTTCAATTATGTCTCATTTTTTCGAAATTTATTTGCTGAGTTTTCGTCCAGGATCCTCATTTTACCCCGGCTATATGTCCTGAAAATATCAGCCCTCTAGCTATACTGGATCATGCTTCATCAAATTATTTCACTTTGATATCTGTGTCATTTCATTTTTATTTTTTCGGACTTACCCTCGTCAAAGAAATTTCGCCTCAAAAGAACGAAAAAGAAGTATTAGCGTTGTTGCAGAAAAAAAGACAATTTTAGCACTGCAAATAATGTTTTAATTTAGGCATTTACGTTTATTTTCATATTTTTCCTGCCAAATTTTGCCAAAGCCAGTTTTAAAAAATGCTCTCAAAATATTGCTAACAATTCGTATTTAAATCTCATTAATAATGGGATTGGCGAAGCCGAAAAGCATTTTTCACAACCTTTCCAAAGAGGTGTCACAAGTGCAATTTAAGATTTTAAAGTGGCTGATGGTAGTGCTTTAGAGATGGATGATGGTGGTCTGCAAGATACCTCATTTTTATTCCCTCGCCTTATTGATGAAATAGTGTTTTTGTTCTTTTTTTATAAATCTTCTTTAGTGTAGAAAATATAGTCATTATAAGTTTTTAAATTGTCACCCTGTAAAGAAGTTTGTATTATCCATGCTATCTTCTCCAACGAGTAAAGCGGCATCTTTACATCATTTAATCGATAAAGTAAGCAAAATTACTATTCGTATAATCATTAAGCTTACTTTTTCCTTTGCAGAAAATTTGCCCGAGGCCCTTCAAAATAAATGCGCAAAATGCAGCGAAGCCCAGAAAAATGGAAGCAGGAAAATCATACACCATTTGATCAAAAACAAACCCGAATGGTGGAACGAATTGGAAACCAAGTTCGACCCTCAAGGTACCTACAAAATCACGTACGCGGATGACCTTAAGAAGGAAGGAATCGTTTTGTAATAAAGTATTAGCCTAATAAATTATATACCCTGTGAAAAAAGTGTATTACTTTAAAACAAAGACATAATTATTGTTTCCGCTTTGGTGAATAAACGTAATCTTATTAATAGCAAAACAATTTTAATAAGACTATTTGCCTTTGTTTTTCGATTTCTTTAAACAAGCAAAACTAGGTTCATCCTTTCGGCAGCTATTTTTGCATGAATTTCCATAAGAGCTGGAAGAAATTTTACTGAAATTAGCCAAGTAAAAATTAGCATGATAATGCATCTAAGTTTAGTAACTATAAGCTAAATTCGCTCCTGCTCAATTAAATGAAAAACACTTCCCGAATTGGCATGTTTCCTTAAAGATTTGTTGTTGTAGATCTAAACCACACTGTTACGGTATTATTAAATTTTAAATTAAAAAAAGGAATGGTAATGAAAGTAGGAATGGTTGTTGTATTATTACATTTTAAATTAAAAATTATTACATTTTAAATTAAAGGAAGGAATAGTATTGAAAAAAAAAATTATAGATTTTGCCGAAAGTACCGAATTAATCACATACAATCTATCTCATTTTTTGAAATCATTCGATATTGCCTCTATAGTAGTAAACACAAGTTAAATAATATCTGAAGAGGTTTCACGAAAACAAACCTACAGTCCCTTATGAAAAAGTCCTGTCAGGCTTCAAATTTATTATTAAATTCTTGTTCCGAGAAATATGATATATCTATAATAGGTGTAAATATATTTCATTATCTTCACTAATATCAAGAGAGCCACAAGAAGAAAAGGACTGCTTGAAAAATCCGCAAACGATTCTAAAATATTAGGCATAGTGTTAACAGTTATACCTTTATAGCACAAGTTCTTTGGAAGTCCTTTTTGTTCTTTTTTATTCCTAATAAAATTCCACAATAGGATCACGCTTAACATTTTGTTCAGTTTCTTCCATATATTGTTTATATGACCTCAAAATATTAATTTTCGTTTTACTTCTAAGATTTTAAAACTAATCTAATTCTTGAACGTTTCCATACTTTTCAACTAAGAACCTGGGAGGATATTTTCTTTGACGAATCTTATTATACTTAGGCACAAAACCAACTATTGTTTGAATTAGTTTATTGTAAAATATAAAATATAAGCAATGCAGATCAATAAAATTAAACAGAATTAAGTTTTAATATTTGTCTATGTACTTTTTGAATGGCTTTTAATTTTATTTAATCTGTATTCAGAACTTAAACGAGCTTGAATTGCTTGAAACCTTAAATTGGACATTTTAAATTAAAAAATGTATACAGGGTTTTTGAAAAGTATGGTTACAAACTTCGGGAGGTGATTACTGACATTATTCTAGGATAGAAAGTTCACATGAAATATGGTCCTTAGTCGTTTTCGTTACCGAGATAGAGGATATTGAATTTTAATAATTAAAAATAAATAAATGAATAACTCCTAAATGTGTTAATATTGTTTATGAAATTTGGGAAATACAATAAGCATTTAAGGACACTTATTTTCAAACTTACTTTACTTTACTTTTTCGAATCCAGATCCGAAAATTTACAGTTTTTCTGCCCAGTATCGGGCTACGTCCAGGGCTTCAGTATTAGCAAGCCATAAATCATCAAGGGTGCACTTTGATGGACAGTGCCATAGCCCACTTAAAGTCGGCTGTGATAGTGAATACATGTTCTTTGGTGGTCGGTGGTCTGTACTTTTCCACAGGCGCAGAGTACCTCGTCAGCATTTTTTATGCTCCACTTTGCCAGATTAGATTTAACGGGAGCAACACCAGTTCTCATGCGATTAAGGGTTCGCCATGTCCATGCCCATTCCAGGTTCATCCCTCGAGGCGGTTCTTGTCGGAGTGGGAAACTCGCTGGTGATTCTATGCCTGTGTTACGCATAAATCTTTTTCTAGATTTTAAGCGGCTAATGCCATGGGGTTCCTCAAGATTGTGGAGAAGGTGTCTTTCATCAAACATTTGTTTGAATCTTTCAATATGTTGAGCTGCCTCTCGTTAATCTCCTGAGGAGGCAAAATCTGCAGCCTGGTATAGTAAGGGTACAGGGGTACGTTTCATGCAGCCAGTCACAATTCGGCATGTCTCGTTTAGTACGGTTGTGACCTATTTTGCATGTTTAGACTTTCTCCACACTGGACGATTGTATTCCGCTGTCAAAAAACACAAAGCCTCCGCCGTAGTCCTTAGGACGCTTGGGTTTGCACCCCATTTCCTTCCTGCGAGTTTCTTTAGGAGGTTATTTCGGGTCGTGACTTTGTATCTGGTATTTTTGCAGTGGTCTTTATATGTTAATGAGCTGTCGAGGACGACACCTAAGTATTTTGCCTTTTCGGTGTGTTCCAAATTTTGTCCCTCCCAGGATACATTAAGTTTTCTATGTGCCAAGTGCGTGTTTAGATGGAAAGCACATACCTGGGTTTTAGCATCGTTTGGTTTTAGAGAGTTTTGTTTGTAGTATTTGCCCATTATGCCCAAGACTTCCTCAAGTTTTCTCTCGATCTCCTCGAAGGTTTTACCTTTCACCCCGACACCAAGATCGTCAGCATAAACAAAATGTTAAGCTTGAGGGTAAATAGGTTGATCATTGGTGTAGACATTGAAGAGTAACGAAGCTAAGACACTTCCTGGGGGTGAACCGTTTTTCTGCGTTCGCCACCTGCTCTTTTTCCCATCCAGCATCACATAAAACCTTCTATTAGATAAAAGCAACTCAAATTTTTTTGTCAGTATATAGTCCATCAGAGCGCTGTAAGATTTAGGTAGCATGGCCTTATGTTTTATGATATTATGTTTGAAACCCTCCTCTATGAATTCTGTAAGGTTTAGTACTTGTGCTGTGCATGATTTTCCTGGTCTAAAGCCAGCTTGTTGGGGAATGAGTTTTGAGTCCAGATGATTTTGAATTCTGTTGAGTATGAGGCGCTCATAGAGCTTGAACATGTGGCACAGCAGATATATAGGTCGATAGCTTCTTGGGAGTTCCAGGGCTTTTCCAGGTTTGAGCAAGGCTATTACTTTTGACTTTCACCATGAGTGCCATATTTTGACAATAACTATCCCTAAATGCTTACTTTATTTCCCAAATTTCATAAAGAAGTATTTAGGAGCTATTTAGGATAAAATAAATAGTATTAAAATTCAACACTCTGTATCTTCGTAACGAAGCGACTAAGGACCATAGTTTATCGGGACTTTCTATATTGAAATAACATCAGGAATCACGTCCCGAAATATACAACCATATTTTTGAAATACCCTGTATAAGTATTGCTTACTAACCCAAACAACTGATTCGCACTTAAACTGTGCGTCACGCGTATTTTGAAACTTTTCCCTGAAGATCGATTATCCTAGAAATTTTTACTTTCTTTTTATTTCTAAATATTATTTTATATTTTATAAATAAATACTATCACTAGACAGAGGGCTAATCAACTGAGAAGTAGATTCATCAGAATTTCGGTCGAAAAATAAGAGCGATCTTCTCCTTCTTAGACGCATGGCAACAAAGGAGTAATGGCTATTTATTGTGTTAGAACTGTTTTGAGAACATTCTGAATTTCAACATAAAAATTAAAATTTCTTCCAAATTCCCAAAATTCACCTTTGCGTAAAAAAAATCCACAAATGTTGAATTAACCCGAGGTTAGCAGCACTTATCCAGTCCCACTACTGATATCCAAAGTTTCACCTTCGCGGATCTACTTGTAGCATATGACCTCATCTATGGGTTAATCGATATATTATCTGATCGATGCTACTGGATACTGGTTGCCTTTAATCATATGTACGTAAAATTTAAAAAATGCTACAAGTCATGTTGTGATGTCAAATACTGTAGAATAATTTTTCAAAATTTTCAACTAGCGTTCAAGGAAACTATTGCCTAGTTTCACTAAGAGAATCCACTCCCTCTGTCCAAATTTCAGCTTCGTCGTAAGGGATCGATAGTCTGCGGACAGATTCATATTTTAGGACTATGACGAATCTTATTTTCATGACATTTTCGCAACTGTGAAACGACCATACTAGAAATACATTTTCAATTTTGCCTCCACTCTCACGATCGATTTCCTGACGCTCATTATCGTGCAGTATCTTGAAGGTTCTCAACAAAGAATGATCTTCTTAAATTCCCGGAACGGGTACGTGTTTCTAAATATTGGAGACCAGGATCTACAGATTAATATATTTCAATATTTTCATACGAACAGTTAGAGTTTCTGTTTGTCTGGGTTAGTTTGTAATGCAATAGGCCAAATTCATATCACTCATATCAGACAACTAGTTACCTAATTAGTAAACTGGACTCCTCAAAAGCTTTGCTAATAGTTCAGGAATATTACAGTTAAAATTGTAATATATCGGACAAAATTTATAAAGTTTTAAAATTTGGTAGAAATATTAAGAATATCACCCCTAAAGTGTATGCTTCATCCTTTACAACATTGTTTCCATCCCAATTTTAAATTTTTTTCGGAATATCTACGAAACAGTGCATGGTAGGTAAAATTATTTATATGCAAAGTTGTTCCTCATAAAATTTTCTACAAAAAATGTTCTGTAACAATTTTACCTAAAATGTCTAATTGTTTGGTAAATAAAGCGCAAACGAAATCAGGGCGGGATATATAATTCCATAAATATATGTATGGCTTATTATCCAAAGCGCCCAAAGTGGTCTTACCCAAAAAAAGTAAAAATATAAATCGATAACCACTATTTAACACTCGACAGTGTAACAAACTTTATTTTCTTCTACTACACCCACTGTGACGACTCAAGGTCACTACGATGATGCATTTCTTTTAGAGCCAAATGTAAGTTCGGGCTGTTGTCAGTGTCTGCTAGAAGTGACACTTCTTCCTTAACAAACATGTTTTGTCACCGACGAGAATCGAACACGGGCCATCCGTATCATAAGCGCAGGGTCCGACCACTGCACCATCAGACCTGTTGATAGCAATTCACCGGACCGTAAAGGCATGAGTAATTCTGATACGCGGAAAAAAGTACAACACCCCCTGGCCTTCAGAACATCAATCGTAGCATCGTATTACTACTATACCGTTTAGGTAGGATCGGTGAATATGCCTGCCTTCCGATCGTTCTCACTAACACATACTTAGATGCTATATAGGCAGCACGTCGGATCTATTTCCCCTCTTGCCAGCCGTTTCCCAACCAAGCCTGTGCGTATTCCACCTCCTGTTAGCAGCCATTACCTGTCAAAGATCAACATGGGCCAGGCAAAAAAAAACAGTTCCAGAACAACGCCTCAACACAATCACGAAACCAATAAGGAACTTTTGTATTTGATAAATCCATCTCGACAATCCACTAGGGGACGATGGCGACAGTTGTGCCAAAATTTCGTTAACTGACCAAGAACCCGTCGGATGCTGTAAATTCGATTCCATAATATCAGAATTCGCACTCTGTACCGTGTCGCTTGTTTTCACAGCTGCTCCAGCCATTCAGATTAGTTACGAGGAGGTCAGCATCGTATATTACCTAAGCGATACAGAACACATCTTGTATTTGCTCGCGTTTAGCTGACAACATCATCGCAGCACCGCAGTACTGCTGTTTAGGTAGGATCCGCACTCGTCGAACTCCCCTCACGCGATATGAATTTTCGTAACGCTCGAAAACTGTCGCCCCGTCAGTAAAGAAAAGAAGTTTCACTTCAAGTGGATTAGGCCTACTGGGGGCACGTACTTTACAAGTACTTTACCTTTGGGGTGGTGTGGAATTAAGTACGATCCAGATACAATATTACTACTTTGTTAAAAATCGAGATGTTTTATAGGATTAACAGAGTGGAAGTGGTAAATTTATTTTAATTTTAAGTGAGACCAGTAGCCTACTGCCAACCCTTTAGCGTTCAGCATTGGACTTTATATTGGGTATATTATATATTAGAATGCATTTACTGCGTTAGCCAAAAGTAACTCTTTTGTATAATGCGCCTTATTTCTCACATTAATATTTACGAAAAAATGTAAAAGAACATTTTTTATAGGAAATTTTATAAGGAATATTTTTCTATATAGATTTTTTTTTATCAAAAACGGCATCGTTCTCGAGATAATCTAAAAAACTTGAAAAAAGGGAGTTATATCTGCTTGAAGTCCAAATCAATAACATGATTTTATGAGAAAAATAACAACAAAATAGTATGCCGACGAATTTATTTAATAAATATACATTTATTTTCACTGATAATAAAACACTAATTAGTATTTAATAGTTAAAAATCATCGCATCCCTAAAACGTGGTATTCAAATAAAAAAATATTACAAAGCCTTCATACTTTCATACCCAACTAAGAATAGTATTGCATTCATATAATTACTATCACGACACCGATAGATATTTTATTTTAGATATGGCACCTTTATGAATGCCGTCCAAAAGTATTGTTATTGAAAGCGAAACAAATAATACAATATACTAATATTGAAGCACTGTATGCGAAAATATATAAAATATACAAGCATGAAGTATGTGCGGTGAAAGCTAGTTTAAACCTTAGATATTTGCATTGAGGATCTATTATTCTCTTAATTTTTGAGTCTGGAATTTGATTGAATAATAAAATAGATTTTGCCACTTTTTTGAACCTAAATAATTATTTAAAATATATATTGAAAATTTGTTTAAAAAAGAAATCATTTATTGAAAGACTAGAATATTTTAGGTATAGCATGCAAGGTTAGATGTATCGCAAAATAAGGGTTATGTTCATAACTTGACATTTTCTTTCTTCGCTTCTTCCTCATACTTTTTGATATATTTTCCTTCAGGGTCGTATTTGACTGCCAATTCGTTCCACCAGTCCCTTTTGTTGTCGATAAGGAAGTGGATGACTTTCCTTGCGCCATCTTTTTGTTTGGTGGAGCACTTAGAACAGTCGTTTTCTAAAGCATCTGGTAGATTTTCTAAAACAAAAAACAAAATTTAACTTTCTTTCTTCATTTGCGCAATAATATAATGTTTTTGTGTCCAACATAGGCGTTCAGTACAGGATCTTTGATTATATTTACGTGGCTCCTGGAGCCTTTATTTTTTACAAAAATTGTAGGTTTTTCCATATTATCTTTTAAAATTATCAGGAAAAAAAATATCCCATCAAAAACTGGAAAAATATAGGCAACTTCAAATTTTTTAAATGCGCTAAAACGAAATATCATCTGATTTCAAATATTTATATATGCTGATGATATTCGGTTGAGTCATTTTTGAGATATTTTAGCTTAAATTATAAATAAATTGCAAAAAAAACCATAACAGTGTTATTGTTTTCATCGCTTTCTTATTACCACTATGAAACTTAATTATCTCAAAAATGGCTAACTCAAATATCATCAACGTGTATATACTTAATATCAGAAAAAAATGGATCTTTCGTTTTACGGCATAATATACAGGGTGTTCCATTTAAAAAAGTTGTAGTTGCCTATATTTTTCCATTTTATGATGCGATATTTTTTTCCAGAAAATTTCAAAAGATAATATGGAAAAACCTACAATTTTTGTAAAACTTTTTCCATCTTCAAAAATAAAGGCCCCAGGAGCCAAGTAAATATAATCAAAGATCCTGTGCGTCTCACTTATAATCGATAGTATCACTCAATATATACATTGATTTTTTTTCAACTAATCAATATAGAATTATTATTTGATGGCATTGCTTGAAAAAAAAATGGAGAGAAATCAAAGCAGCTGTAAAATAATTCTTTGGGAAGTTTCAGTTAATCATTTATATTTTCGGGGTGAAATAAACAAAAAATTTAATTCTCTAAAAGTACAACTTTTACACGACAAATAAACAAAAAGTGAAAAACGCTTTGAACGAAATTGTATGTGGCAACAATGTATGGAAAAAACATCCATTAAAATTTAAATCAGTCTGAAATGATGAAGCTAATAATACAGCTTCAATCATTTCGGCATGAGAATTGTACTTAATCTCGAAAATCGATCAAAATTTTTAATTGCGTTATTCCCTTTTTTTTCAAATAATATAGAAAATAATTTTCTTTAAATAATCGTAAAATCGCATTTTGTATACTTCACTGCGAGAGAAAATCAGACACCATTACCCAAAAATAAGGCAAATAGTCCTTATCAACATGGGTTCGCAGATGCTTTATTTTAAAGATAGAGGGTTCGTTTTTCAATATATCCCCGAAACGCCTATCGGAATTTCAATAAAATTTGAGATGCGGAAAGTACTTGAAATATGAAATATTTTAGCAATAAAAGGGTGTGGACAGGTTCACCAAGACCGTGCGTATCAGTGAGCCATATAATAATTTTTATCAAAAATATATATGTCCCTTACTTTTTTACTTTTTGGTAGTACAGTTACATAGATAGTTAAATCCCTAATAAAAAGTATCTCTTGATATTTGTTCGAATTTGTCTTCGGCTGGGCTTAAGAGATAAAGGCAAACTTATTAAACGTCGTTAAATATCAACCTTCAAATTAATTCGTAATAAAATTTAATTAACTACTATGGCCTGGTCTGAAAAAAAAAGATCAGGAATAAATAGTCTTAGATATTGCCCATTACGATGTCTAAAGTTCCCCAGAGCGGGCTTTTACTGATATTTTTAAAACTTCAATAAGTTAAGTAAACGATAAGATTTTTAGTGATGAATTGGCTGTTTTGCATTTTTTTAAATATACCGTTTCCTACGTTAATGTGTACTGTGGAAATGTCTTTTGTAAATTATGCATAGGCTGAATTATCCAAAATTGTATTATTTTATGGAGAGGCCGGATATAGTGGAAGAGAAGTAGTACGAATTTATTATGGAAGGTATCCGCAACGAACAACTCCATTTAGAAATATTGTTAAATATATCTGTAGACGTTTAAGAGAAACTTAAACATTTGGAAGCAAATTCTGGCCGCAGAAGGTACCTTATTCAGATTGAAGAGGCGTAACTCAATATAATTGATCAGAACCCCTCTACTCTACATGTACTAGAATCGTTTCTAACGAAATGGGAAATATTTCTGCATCGTCTGTACACAGAGTTTGGAAACAGTAACGGTCAAAACTATATTACTTCACACGAGTGCAAGACCTTAAAGATTATCGACCATGACAAGAATTTTATCAATGGGGTCTCTTAATAAGTTGGAAAACAATGGAAATTTCTCTCGCCGTGTCCCTTACAAGAAAAGGAACTATACATTTCTATAATTTGCATGCTTCGGCTGGAAAAAAAACCCCTTTTATTAAGAATAGCAAACTGTTGCCTGTATTAGCGAATAATAGAGTATGGCTTCAATATGAAAGAGCACCGGTACAATTTGCAGCATCTGTTAGGGAGTAGCTTTTAAAAACACATGATCATCGTTAGATTGGTCGTAAAGATCCAGCAGGTTGGCCACCTCGATCCTCTAACCTGAATGCAATTGATAATTATATCTAGGGACATATTAAGGGGCTTTTCTACAAAAAGCCCAGTACAAACAAGCGATGAACTTTAACAACGGATCAAATCACATTTGCTATAGTTCGACAACTCACTCAGATGAGCAGATCGTTACGCAGAAGGTGATAATACACTTAATGGTGGCCATTTTTAACACATTACTGTTATTTTCTTCTATAGATTTCAATATTAAATAAATAATAAAAAAATTACATTAATGTCGGCTAAAATTATTTAAAACAATACGTAAGCTACCTAATAGAATTGCATTTATATCAAAAGATTATTTTTATTATCATCAAAATGTAAAAAAAAAATCGATTGCGTAAAAAGTTTTTGATAAAAAAAATATTACAGTTCTCGCTTGTGCGTACGTCCCTGGAAAACCTGCCCACACATTTTTGTCGCTAAAATATGTACTATATCCAAAGACATTTAACCTGAAGAGACGGGACAAATGGTTCTTTGTTTTCCCCCAACATTGAGGCACATTCTATGGTCCATAGATGTAGCGTTGCCAAATTTTAAGTTTACGAGTTACTGTACATACTTTTTTCATATTAAATTATAACACTAAATACTTATTTTCCCCATTTTTGATTCATCAAAAACCGGTTCTGAAGTTCTTACATGTCAATCTGACAATGCCGCTTCTCTTGGTTCCGCCTTGTTTTACCCCCAAAATATTTATAGTATGCACGTAGTAAAGTAACTGCACCAATAGATTGAGAGCATTGGAGGTCGACGAGCGACGGCTCTTCCCATTCGATAAGTATACTAACTTGGTAACGTTTCAAAACCAGTGAAGGCACTGCTGTAAATATGTTTTAATAGGTATTTAATAGAAGAAAATAGTTATTAAGCTACTTTTTGAATATGTCATTAACCAGATATTTGTCATGTTTGTATGTTTTTAAATAAAATTTGTATACTTCAGTTCCTTTTTATTTGTCTCAAAAATAATGATAAGCAATTTATTTTTAGGCTAGCAGTGGTATGATTTAATTTTTCGTTTAACCATTGAGAGCAGAAAAACCCTGTGTCACAAAAACGTTTAAATCAGGATAAAATTGCGTATTTTTGGTATCTCATAAATTTCGTGTTCAAATTTGAAATTATTCAGGAAATAAGTTTTCGGAAATTTTATTTTATTATTAGCTGCTGAATAGTATATTATGCAATGACCATTCATTGCAAATGTAAGATGATTATACTTTTTTCTACGACTGCCCTGAAAATAGACAAAAACGCACTAACAACTGCTCTTGAAAACTGGACATTTCAAACATCGTGTGAAAAGTATACTTTGCACACGGCGTGTGCAAAGTATACTTTTCACATTCACACGCTTATTCGGGTATTTAGATTAAAGGGGTTCGTCTCCGTTTTAGAGCTTCGCCCTCAAAGGTCCCATTACCAGATCTCTAAAAAAGAGGGCCCAATTATAGGGATTCACCCCCCGGGAGCCCCTTTTTGCAAAACTGTAGAAAATGGAACTCTTATACCAGAGGCTCCCTTTTAAGACTTCGGCCCCCATTTTAGGGCTTCGCCCCCGGGGGCTCCATTGCTAAATCTGTAAAAAATGGGACTCCCGAACCATAGGCCCCATTCTAGGGTTTCGCCCCCCTGGGGCCCCATTTTATAGCTTCGCCCTCGGAGCCTCTTTTTCAAAATATTTGGAAAATAGGGACCCCACTCCGGTGGCCCCATTTTAGGACTGTGCCCCTAGTTATAGTTTAGCGAGAATCTCTTACTCACGTAGCTTCTTTCATTAGGAATAAAATTTTCTGATAAATCAATAATAAAAATGTTTCCCATATAACATGTAATTTTCTACCACACTCTCAGTGGGGCACCCTGTATGTAGCAGTCGTAGAAAAAGTATAGTGTGCTACACGTGCTGAAAAGACTTTTTACACTCGTGAGACTTTATGACACTCGCTTACGGCTCGTGTCACCAAACTGTCTCAATCGTGTGAAAAGTCTTATTTTCAGCACTTGTTGCACAATATACTATTTCTATTTTGGTATCATAAACAAGTCTTTTCGATACGCAAAGTTGTGTCGAAAAGAAGCTCTTCGACAATATTTTTGATATGGTTGCTATGATATTAACAAAATTGTGCGATATCAAAGCTCACTAGCAAATATTTCGACACCGTTTTGAATGGGATTCCTAATAATACAGACGTCAAAAGTAACAAGATGGCCGTCCAACTTTTGATCGCGACTTGAATAAATAAATGTTTTTCATTAAAAAACGTGCAAAATAGCACTCTTCGCCCAGTTTTGTTTGGTTTCAAATGGACGTTTTATAGCCTGAATTTGTGCGACGGCGACGCGACGCGACGTGTAGCTTTTTTGTATTTCGTGAGTGATTTCCTATAAATATTTTTTATAAACTTTATATCAAAGTAACGATGATCTTGCGGTGTGAGGTATGCAAAATCTCCAGCTATTATCATCCGAACCTGAGTTTCCACAAGTAAGTAAAAGTAAATGAAACACAGTAGTACAGTGTTTTGTGATGTGATTAATTAATATTTTATAATACTTACCTCTGTATGTGATATTAATGGATAATCTGATATGTTTGCAGTCATTTACCAACCAACCTCTATTAAATCATTTTTGAAGTGAATACTTCTTTGGTTTCATCGCAGTGGTTTTGCAAGGACACGGAAAAATTTCGTGACACAGCAAAATAACTATTTTGTGTTAACTAACCTTCAGAACCCATATTTAACCCAAACTAACTCAATCTAACCCACACACTATAAATAAAACATAAATATATTTTAAATAATGCACTCGAATAAATACCATCATTTCAAATTAAACGTATTTACTTTATTGAAATTATTATTATGATGGACTCAGATTTTCAAAGTCTACGTTTATGAACTGTCCTTGCTTTCGTTCAGGCGGGGGCGGGCAATACTACATTTAGTAGTGGGGACGAAGTTTGACAAAAGTTTGTACACCATACATAAAAATATAAGGAGGCGGGACAATCGTTTTGTTGATATTTTTGCAAGATTTCGGATTTTTATGAATGAGTTGTCGGGTCTCTTTAGGTTAAATGTTTTTGACTATATCACTAAAATTACTAGAGCCATTTTGGAAATATTGCGAGGAAACTAAAAAAAAAATATTTTTTTACACCCTACGCTATCTAGCGTAGTTTAATATTTGTATTTATTTAAAAAAACTCTTAAAACTCCATGACGAGGGAAGGTAGCTAATTCTAATCACTACTTTAGTCGCTGTTCAAAAAATAAACGCTTTACTACTTAGTACAATCTAGATCTAGCCTGTAACTTCATCAAATTGACACGACAACTAAGAGATATCAACACTCGCATAGCAGAGAAACGCTATCAGAATACTGATTATTTTTTTTTAATTGCTTTTGCCAGCGGCTCTGATCGCAAGAGTAGCTGCCATAATAATATTAAAATACCCATCAAAAAATTATGTACTATGATTGTGTAATATGAGGGCCTGTTTAATTAAACCAATTATCAGCATAATTTTGAAACCCGATTTTTTTTATAAAGGACCCTGCACAGAAAGGTAGGAAATTGTGTCCTGGTGAATGCCAATACCATTATAGTATGGGATAGCTTAGATAATTGAATTTTGGTGTGATATGCGTCATTTGTATACTAAAGTTTCCATGCTTTCGTTTCGAATATTAGTGCAATTTGCTTCCACTTGTCTCTGCTAAAGTGGAAAACACAAGCCAGGAATAACTTGTATGTTCAAGATGAGATAAGGTTGGGTTTGACAAAAACTCAGCCAAAAATAATAAAACTTGTTATGCAGATGCAAACTGAATAATGAAATTAAATATGATTATTAAAAAATAATATCATCATTCTTGTAAAGTCTTAAAATATATTTTGCTAAACCCTTTGTTTCCTGTTTTGTTGATCACTATGGCAGATGTGGCAACGGCGTTATTACGGAGGAGTATCGAGTATAATTATCTCCCTCCAGACTCAATGATCAGGAATATTTGATATGTTTAAATTAAAAATCATTTAGAAAATTCATGATTGTCGAATTCTTAAAGTAGCTTTGGCAACGTGATAAAGAATTCTGGCATAATTTGGGCATGGTCGCAAAAATTTTGCGAATTGCCTGCGACGCTTTTTGAGATTATGGCCGCGACTAAAAAATTCTTGGAAACCTTTGTATTATATCAACATATGAACGCTATCCTATTTATCGATAATACCTAAATTTCAACTATTTATCAGGCTGTTTTTGATTATTTCTAGTATAATAATCATTGAACAGATAGAGCATTGCTTGAACTCTAATAGCCGATTCACACTATAGGTCAAGTCACGTTCTGATCAAGGTCCGGTCGTAGTCAGATCAAATATTATGGCTTGTATAATAAATTACACTATTCACATTGTACAGCAAGGTCAGATCACGAGCCAATCAATTGAACCCGGTATTTCTTTCCAACGATATTTTGATCTAACTGTGACCAGACCGTGATCAGACCATAACTTGACCTATAGTATGAATAGGCCTTAAGTCACAGTATTTGAAAATGCATTTTTTCTTGAAATCAACACTCGATTTTGTTAACATAATCAATTATCATGAGCTAATAATAATTATCAGAAGGTTGCTTAGGTTTCTTCTTGATTAACTTTAAGTATTATCACCTTAGTATTAAATTTTATTTCATTATTTTGCTGGTATATAATTCTCATGGCACGAGGACATTCCTATGGAGAGGGCTAGTCAGTTTTCATAGAACAGTCAGCCTATCTAGCGTAGTTTTATATTTTTATTCACTAAAAAAACTCTTTAAACTTCATGACGAGGGAAGCTAGCTCATGCTTATCACTACTTTAGTCATTGATCGAGAAGTCAACTCTTTAGTATTAAGTACAATTTTAAATCTTGCCTGTAACTTTATCAAAATGACTAGATAAATGAGAGACTTCAACAGTCGCATAGCAGAGAAACCCTATCAATTATTTTTCTTTGTCAGAGACTGCGATCGCACGTATGCTCTGCGGTAGTTATAATAATACTAAAACATCCAACAAAGAAACTATGTACTATAATAATTGTGGTGTAACACGAAGGCCTGTTTAATTAAACAAGTTATCGGCATAATTTTGAAACCCGAATTTTTTGATAAAGGACCCCACACGAAAAGATAGGAAAATGTGTCCCGGTGAATGTCAGTGACATTATAGTATAGAATAGCTTATGATACACTGATAATTAAATTTTGGTGCGCTATGCGTCATTTGTATGCTAAAGTGTCCATGCTTGCTTTCCGGATATTAGTCCAATTTGCTTCTATTTATTTATGCGAAAGTCGATTTTCAACCTATCTGCACCTGAAGACAAACCCCTGGAATATCTTGTATGTCCAAGATGACATAATATTGGCAAAATAAAAAACTTATTATGCATATGGAAAACTCAGTCATTATTAAAAAAATATATTATCCTTGTAAAGTCTTAAAATATACTTTTCCAAACCCTTTGTTTCTTGTTTCATCAATCAAATACTATGGGGATGGGACAAAGGCGTTGTTATCAGCAAATAATGGGTATAATTACCTCCCCCCAGGCTCATCAAAGATCAGGAATATCTGATATGTTTAAATTAAAAGTCATTTAAAAAATCCATGCTAGTTAAATTATTAAAGTAGCATCGGCAACGTGGCAAAGAATTCTCAGAAAAAAATGTAATAGTTATTGACAAATGCTGGCAAAATTTAAGTATGATCGCAAACATTTTGCGCATTGCCTGCGGTGCTTTCTAGACGAGGGGGGGAGGGAGGGGGCGGTAGGGCGCGAAGATTTAGAAAAAATCTAAAATGTGCCACCAATAAAAAATGTTGGAAGCCACTGTATTATATCAACATATGAATGCTCTCCTATTTATCAATAAAAACTAAAGTTCAACTGTTTATCAGGCTATTTTTGATCAGTCCTTATGTAATAATTATTGAACAGATAAATCATGGTTTGAATTTTAAGATACAGTATTTGAAAATGCAAATATTTATTTTGACATCAACACCCGACTTTGTTAGCATAATCGATTATAATGAGAAGGATACTTAGGTTTCCTCCGGACTAACTTTGAGATATATCACTTTAATTTAATATTAATTCCTACTTCATTATTTTGCTAGCATATAATTCTCATGGCACGAAGACATTCCCATGAAGAAGGTCAGTCAACATTCAGCTTAGTTTTATACTTCCAATTATTTATAAAATTGTTAAAGCTTTATGGTGAGGCAAGCTAGCTCATCTTAATCACTAGTCTAGAACAATTTTAGCTCTAGTCACAACTTTACCAAAATTAATAGATTAATAAGAGATACGGACAGTCGCATAGCAGAGAAACCCTATCAGAATAATTATTATTTAATTGCTGTTTTTGATCAATCCTTATGTAATAATTATTGGCCAAAAAGAACGTTGTTTGAATTCTTAGATACAGTATTTGAAAACGCAAATATTTATCAACACTCGATTTTGTTAAGATAATGGATTATCATGTACTAATAATAATTATCAGAAGGTTACTTAGGATTCCTCTGGACTAACTTTAGTATCAACACCTTAATATTAAATTTATCTTGATTATTTTGCTGGTATAGAATTCTCATAGCACGAGAACATTCCTATGGAGAAGGTTAATCAGCATTCAGGGAATAGTCAGCCTATCACTAGCGTAGTTTTATATTTTTATTTATTTAAAAAACTCTTTCAAATTCACGACGAGGGAAGCTAGCTCGTCCTCATCACTACTTTAGTCAGTAATCTAGATATCAACTCTTTAGTATTTACTACAATCTTAGATTTAGCCTGTAACGTTATCAAAATGACTAGATAAATAGGAGATATCAACAGTCACATAGCGGAGAAACCCTATCAGAATAATCATCCGATCGCACGTAAGCTAAATAGAGCTGCCATAGTTAAAATAATACAAAAATACCCAACAAAAATTTATGTACTAAGATTGTGATGTAATAAAAGGGACTGTTTAATTAAACCAATTATCGGGGGTAATTGCACATGTGCATCAAAATTACCGATAGTTTTTGCATGAAGCGTGTTTTTTCAATTTCAAAAGTTTGTTTTTATATTTTCGCGACTCCACAGGAGTAGAGCAGTTTGGCAAAATATGGAAACGAACCAATGTTATTTGAATATTTCTCGAATCCGAGAAGCAACAGACAAGTAAATATTACAATAAATATTTTATTTAACATCAGAAAAGACTAAGAAAACCAAATAAATAATTGAAAATTACATTGAAAAGTACAGTTATTGTAACTAACGATATTGTGATTTGAAGTCGGGAACATGGTGTTTGATGCGTTTAACGAGTAAGGGTTTATTTAAGCTGTAAGACATGAACTATCCTAAAAAACAGGGACTCTTTTACGATGAAGGACGATAAGGCATATATTGGTAGATTATTTCAAAACATTTTTAGGTTTTTATATTATATATATTATTATTATAATATTTATATTTTTCCCCAGAAGATACATCAAAAATAGTCCAAAAACGCAAGAAGGAAGAATCTCTACAATCCGACTCTAGGATCGAACGGGAAGATGTTTTAAAAATTGGTGTAATCCGTTTGTTCTAGATAATGCCTTCGAACGTTTAATAAACATATATACCCGAAAAATAGTTACCGAAGAAATAGAGAAGACGCTGGGAAATTTCTTAGAAACTGCAACAGAGAAAACCCAACATTCTCTAAATAATTCAGGTGGAGATAATTTCTGGAAACTTGCAAAAAGAAATAAAACACAAACTTCTAAAGACACCAAAGTCAAACCAAAAGCGACAGCAAAAAAACGTTCATATGATAACAAGGGATGGTTATTCAGTGTTCCGCATGTGATGGACATCACCAAATGACTTGGAATTATTTTAATGAGTTGTTGTTCTCCAATTTGGAGACAGCTGTTGCGCATAAACTATGGTTTGTCAATTTATTTTTTTATTGCTTAGGCATGATTTTTCCACTTGAGTAGAACTTTATTTGCTCATTGCATTTCGTCCAACTGGGATGTTTTGTACCGTTTTTCTGATTTACAGGAAGGACTGACTAGTAACATTTTACATCTTTTCTGCATACCATTTTTGTATAATCGAATCGATCAAAAATTCGGGTTGCCATTATTTCTACCTAACCATTTCGATGACGCAAATGGCTTACATCCGCTTTGTGTAGTCTTGCTAAAAATTGGATTATGCTCTATTCTGTCAGTCTTCGGATCTGTGTGATCCAATTCTTCTCTGAAAAAGGTGGTTAAACATTTCGAGTATTTTCCTCCTTTTTTTTTTCTATAACCCTTCAGTAGTGTCTTAAAAAAACTAAACTTGCTGTTCTTTTTTCAGGATCTTACTGCGGCTGATTTCGCTTCGCATTTTTTAAGTAAACTGAATAGAGATATTCCGATATAACCGATTGAAAATAATATTATATTTTTTGTGGTACATGTTCATTTACATTTTGGCGTAACATTACATTTGGTTTTAAGAGTAGACTCTTTATAGTTTTCACCAGTCTGCGTTTTCATATCGTATGCTCACTCTGTAAGGATCTCTGCCAGTTCTGGCATTTCAGTTTTCTCAGTTAGAATATACTCTTTTTCCTTGCCAAACATCTGACGTTTCGATTTTTGTGATGCAACTTTCGCTTTCTGCAGTGCAATTACCGCTGTGATTTTTCGAAAACTGCATCCACTTAGGGGATTTTTTTATTAAAGGAAATATTCAACATAATTTGGCAACCCGAATTTTTTGATACCGGACGATGAATCTCAATGATATTTTAGTATAGGATAGCTTATGATACACTGATTAAAAGTTACGATTGCGTCAACTCAATCCTATGATCTGTTTTTGAGTAAATCGATCTTAAAATTGAAATTCAAAAATCAATGTGCAGCGCACTAACTGCTATTACACTCTGGAGGGGAAAAACGAATGCAAAAATAAAGAAGAAAGATCAGTAATATCACAGTTGTTACCCAAAAAAAGGGGTGTGTATATGGTTTAGAAAAATCGCTGCCTACCTAAATAATTATCCTATGATACAAAAACAATTTTTTTATAATCTGGTAAATCTTACATTGATAATCAATCGAGTTTTAAATGTTTTGAGGCGAACGAGTACGAACGAAAAAAATCGCAACGTGATTCTTATTTTGATTCAAACAAGTCTTATAGTAGAGTGCCCAACGCAGTAAAAGCCATCTATAAATGATTTTTGTGGGCACCTCGGGGCGGGGTTACAAGCTGAAATTTTCACAGAATGAAGGCTTTATTATATTAATTCAAAATCCGAAGGTAATAAAAATTCAGAACGGGCAGAAGGGCAGTATACCTAAAAATCGAGATGATTATATGAACGTGTAGGATATCAAATTATGAATGTTTTCATATAAAATTCATCTACATTTTGTACGAATTATATTTTTTATCATTGCTTGAAATATGCAGATTACATTGGCCCTTACGGCAAAATAAATCAAAAAATTGAAATATCTCCCTTCAAACCTGGGCAAAATCTGATTGAAATATACTCATTTTTGTATTCACCACGCATTCTCTCCTAAATGAAGGCTGAAATCAAAAATTTTTATTCTTGCAAAAAGTTTGCCTTAAGTATTTAGAATACATTGGTGCACGAACACATTTTTTTTCTCAAATGGTAATGGAAAAATAGAATCAAATGTAAAAAAGGTAATTTTCTTCTAGCCTCGACCGTTCGATCTCGCGCTTCCCGAGTTTTCTCGTATCTCACTTTTCTCCATAGCTTCCTCTCTCTCGCGCCTATTGTACAATACAATAAGTGCTTTTACACCACTACAAGATAGAATACTAATAATAATAATAGCTATTATTAATTGAATAAAGTCAATGAAGCCATAAACTAGAATTAAAACTAGTCCTTTTTTAATAGCAGTTGCATTAAGTATATGATTTTTTTTCTACTTCTTTATTACCTAGCAGCGTATAGGAAAAATAAATTTCATTGGCGACATTTTCGATTATACTGAAATTTATTTTTCCTATACGCTGCTAGGTAATAAAGAAGTAGAAAAAAAATCATATACTTAATGCAACTGCTATTAAAAAAGGACTAGTTTTTATTCTAGTTTATGGCTTCATTGACTTTATTCAATTAATAATAGTTATCATTGTTATTAGTATTCTAACCCGTAATGGTGTAAAAGCACTTATTGTATTGTACAATAGGCGCGAGAGAGAGGAAGCTATGGAGAAAAGTGAGTTACGAGAGTACTCGGGAAGCGTGAGATCGGACGGTCGCGGCTAGAAGAAAATTACTTTTTTTACATTTAATTCTATTTTTCCAATACCATTTGATAAAAAAAATGTAGTCATGCACCTATGTATTCTAAATACTTACGGCAAACTTTTTGCAAGAATAAAAAATTTTGATTTGAGCCTTCATTTCGGAGATAATGCGAGGTGAATACAAAAATGAATATATTTCAATCAGATTTTGCCCAGGTTCGAAGGGAGATATTTCAATTTTTTTATTTATTTTGCCGTAAGGGCCAATGTAATCTGCATATTTCAAGCAATGATAAAAAGTATAATTTGTACAAAAATGTAGATGAATTTTATATGAAAACATTCATAAATTAATATCCTACACGTTCATATAATAATCTCGATTTTTAGGTATACCTACTGCCATTTTGCCCGTTATAATTTTTTATTACCTTCGGATTTTGAATTAATATAATATAATGAAACCTTCATTCTGTGAAAATTACAGCTTGTAACCCCGAGGTGCCCACACCATCAGTTCTGGAACACACTTTATATAATAGATTACTAATTGATTTACTTTTATTTAAAAATGCTGTTTTTAATATCAGATAATTGTTTGTTCAAAACACACTAGCTGGTTGTACTTTTTTCAAAACATACACTGAATTTTCATTTTCAACTTTGTGCTACATGGCATTAAGTCGCAACTAAAATACTACTAAATTTCACCGGACCATTTTCTTATCTTTTTGTGCCGGATCCCTTGAATCGATTCCAATTTAACAAATAATGCATTTAGGTAAGCCAATATATAACCAAATTATGCAAGTAGAATAGATAAAAATTACAATATAAAATATGTATTACTTTGCAAAATCATAAATAAGGAGAAAATTTTTATCAAAAAAATATAAAGGGTCCAGGAAAATAATTTTTATAGTGTGTTGGTGCAATTTGAGTCCAAATGAAAGTTATAAATTTATGTTCTTAATTGTAACTCTTTAACAAAGAAAATGAACCAGTTTTGAAATATGAAACACAATAACATATGAAATAGCGCAGAATGCATGAAAAGCACAAACAAAAATATATACTTAGAAAGTAAAAGCTGTAAGTTCCTTTATTTGTGTGATATACAAATATTATTATTGATGTGAAAATATTAGCTACGTCAGCGGAACTAACATTTCATGAAAATTATAAATATGAAGTTTATAAGATTGTGCGAATATATCAATCCCTTTGTATAACGTCAATTAAAATCCCATAAGGAAAACTTACTCTTCAGTTCTGCACCGTCGGGAGTACATTTGCCTTTGTCCAGAAGGCAGTTCAAATAATTCCTTAACAGCCTATCGCTTTTCAAAATCTCGTCCAAATCCACATTGTCGTACTTTGAAGTATATTTTTCGTCGGCATTAGATAAACCAACGATTGCGATAACAAACAACGACAAAATTGCAAAATTCATTCTACAAGTCGTCTATAATACCCTCAACGATATGAACTGATTGTAAATAATTATTGCGTATTACTAATTTGAAACGGAAATACTATTTATATTCAACTGACAATCTTTATATATAAGTTGTTATTAGTTTTCATGCCTCTTTTAAGAAACTTCATAATTATTACTTACCATGGTGGGAGTAATTTCTATATGCTGCATGCGCAATATGGTTTCTAATGGTTTTTGTACCATGTTAATTGGTAATCAATGCCTTGTGAAATATTTAATTTAAAAACAACTACAAATAATTTTTTTATTTGACTGGTATTACACAATTTTTCAATAGATGCCAATTCATTCAAACTTATAGGAAATTAAGCGGTGTATTAGGGATATAAAAAGTAAGGAAGTTCGGATCAAGGTTCTTTTGATTTAACTTTGATTAAGACATTAAAATTTCGATTTTAAACAGACGAACATTTAGTTCGTCGCATAATAGAGCTGCTTGAACTAAACTGTTTATTAGCTAATATGAGAAAGCCTGATATTAACACAATTTTTAAAGTATCTCGAAAATTGCCACGCCACGATTCGAATGTACTTTTTTTGAATGGCATGTTTCGAAAAAGTTGTAGTTTCAGTATCCATCACTCATGGTAAGGGGTTTTTCAATTCTTGAAACTTGTGATGGCGTTAGAAGTTTTGTCTTGAGAATATTTTGACTTGCATGACCTTTAAGTTGAGATGCGGCAGAAGATGTCAAGATGTAAACGAGCTGAGACTTATCAATAGGTCAGTATAAGACATACTCTCGGGCAGGTCAAAATAACCCATATTTTTCATAGAAAAAAATCCTAAAGTGCTCCTTAACGGAGATAAGCCTTGTATAATTCAGAGAAATTTTAATATTTTATGAAGGCATCCATAGTACAGTAGATGTTTAACATCATCAAGGAATTAGGAACGGACTTTTCACCACACACGTTCGGCCAAAATGTTGTCAGATGTCATTCTACAGAGCTAAAAATTGATTTTTTAAATACTTTGACAAGACCTCTTTAAAAAAGTTAATCTACATTTGTCTCGATAAAATTAGCCGTTTTCAAAAAAATCAAGATTTCGTATATTATTGATAATAATAACAATAATAATAATAAAAAGATTTTGTTACGGACCACTTTCATTTGTTAATAACTGCGCTGGAAGCCATTGCCCGAATCCTAGGAACCAAAGTACGAACAAGGGGAACGGCGCAAACAGTGGACGAGCCACAAACACCTATGGGGAAGAAGATTGAATGCTAGGATTGATGACATACGAAGAGATATAGGAAGGCTAAAAGAGTACATCGATGGAGTCAGGTCCCATAGGCTGGAAACTTGCGTTCGATCAATCATGACGCGATATCGGATCCATGCTCGGGATGATCCAGAAAACCAAACACACCAGCAATGTCTTGACACCCTAAAACAAAGATTATCTATATTTTCAGGCCGTTTAAAGAGGTACAAATCAAGTAATAAAAGAAAACGAAATAATGTCTTATTTCAACGATCAGAAAAAAAAACATTCTACAGAGCGTTAAATACGAGGGCTAGAGAATCAAACAACTAATTCCCCAGCAGTGACAATGTTGAACAGGTTTGGAGAGAACAGTTGAGAACATCGACCCAGTACAACATTAAATCAGGAGGATTGCGGGGGAATCCCGTGTCTCCCAGGCATACGACCAAACGCCTGACGAGCCGTTTACGACAGCAGAAGTGACAAACGTCATCAAAGATACACATAACTGGAGGGCACCTGACCCAGATGGAATGCAAAACTACTGGCTCAAGAAACTCCAATGTACCAATGAAAAATTAACAAACTTATTTAATGACGTAATCGTCCATCCTGAAAATATGCCACTCTTTCTATTTTGAGGTTCCACATACCTAGGATCCGAAAAACACAGAGAATCCATCCAAATACCGACCAATCACGTGTCTTCGAATGATGTACAAAATGATAACAACCTGCTTAGTGCACCGGCTATATGTCCACTATGAGCGAAACAAGATCATAGCTGACCAACAGAAAGGTTGCGTTGAGGGTTCAATGGGGTGCAAAGAGCAACTGATAATCGACTTTGTCATCTGTAACCAGGCATTCTCCAAGCGTGGGGGGATCTGTACCTGTACATGGCTTACATCGATTATAAAAAGTCTTATGACTCTGTGCCTCATGAGTGGCTACTAAAGATTCTTCAAATATATAAGACTGATGCAAACATTGTTAACTTTTTAAGGCATGTCATGGCATCTTGGCAAACGAAAATATATCTTAATTAAGCCGGTATTACCACTGAAAACATACCAATAAAAATAGGTATATTTCAAGGAGACGCCCTCACCACGCTATGGTTGTGTATTGCGATGAACCCTCTATCCCACCAGCTGGGTTCTAGTTCCTATAGATACAATATCAAAAACAACAACGAAGCAGGAGAGGAAGTCAATCATTTGCTCTATATCGATGACCTAAAACTTTAGGGAGCTACCAAAAACCAGCTGGAGCAAATGTTGAAGATTGTAGAACAATTCTCCATGGATATTGGAATGCTGTTTGGACTGGAAAAGTGCCGTACAGTGCACATCGTACGAGGCAAAGTATGTCCAGGTCACTTTGAACTTAGGGACGGCCAGATCATCGAGGCAATGATGGGAGATGAATTTTACAAGTACTTCGGAATGAAACAAACAATGCACATACCACATGGCGCAATGAAGGCTGAATTTAAATAGAAAAATTTACTAGAAGTATAAAACGTTTGGCAAACACTCAACTTAACAGTAAAAATCTCTGCAAGGCTATCAATACTTATGCCGTCTCAGTTCTTGGATACTCGTTTGGATTGGTAGCATGGATCGGCACTGACATTGAAAATCTCCAGCGGAAGACAAGAACCTTACTTACAAGAGCACACAAACACCATCTGAGGAGCGCAGTGGAGCAAAAAACCTTGCCAAGACATCTAGGTGGAAGAGGTCTAGCGGATCTACGTAAACAATTGGATCGGCAAATAAATAATTTGCGCAGTTATTTTCACCGGAAAGCGAATTCCTCCTAAATTCATAGGGCAGTTTGTAACGCAGATGACTCTACACCACTGTTTTTAAAGAACACCGGTTCAAGACCGCCATCATAACGACCTTGAGAAAATACGAGTATGGAAGGAAAATCCCTTATATGGGAGGCATGCGCATGAGGCTATCCAAAATCACGTCGACAATACAGCGTCGAACTATTCGTTAGTTTCAGGACAAATGTTCCCCGAAACCGAGGGCTTTCTGCTGGCTATTCAAGATCATGTGATTCCCACCAGAAACTATCTCAAGTACATAATTGGAGATGCTTCGGTGGCGGATGATCGATGTCGATACTGCTGTCAAACCACTAAAACCATCCAACGTTTTACACGAGGATGCCAAACGTTCGCAGCAACAGAATATAAAGTCAGGCACTATGGAATTGCGAAGATGATCCATCAGGAACTAGCAGACAATTTGTTGCTGCTGCAGACGGAAAAGGTAAGTTACTATAAATACACTCTCGAATCTGTTTTAGAAAGTAACAACCATAAGATCTACTGTGACCGCACTGTGCTTACTGACCAGACGGCGACCCACAATAGACCGGACATCATTCTCGTAGATAAACGGGTCAAAGAAGCCACACTGATCGACATCGCCATACTCATCAACAACAATTTGCAGGTCAAGCAGGCCAAAAAGATCGCCAAATATCGAGATTTACAAGAGAAAATCCGGCAACAATGAGGAATGGAGAGTAAGAACGGTACCAGTCATTGTGTCATCAACAGGACTCATTCCAAAGAACCTGCTAATAAACATCAAGGAACTCGGATTGAGCTAACATCTCTTGAAATTGTTGCAGAAAACAGTACTTCTCGCAACAGCCCGTACCGTTCGAAAATTTGGAGGAAATACGTAGATGCCACCAAGGACCCGATAACATGTATAAGGTTCCCTCAGATATCCGGGATATCTGGGATAAGATAATGTTCCCGTTAGAGGGAGTGCAAATGCCGTATGACTAAATCATAATAATAATAATAAATATATTTATTTCAAATTTGTTACAAAAGGATAACAGTGAAATCACGTCACAATAGTGAACAGTTTGTAACTATATAGTCAATATAATTTTTATCATATTAATATCCATTTTTTAGATGCTGAATTAATCATGAAAGCTATACGGTTCTATCCTCGGTTCTATCTGAATTAACAATTTTTTTACCCCTGTCTTAAAAACCCTTTGGCCTTCGTTTCGTCTTATGCGTATTGGGAGCTTATTATGTAGGCGATGCGTGAGATAGCTTATAAGATCTGCTTTAGTCTTGTAGCGACTGATATTTGATGCAACCAAAAGGTTCATATTTCTGCTGACAAACATTAAGCACTCATGCATGTACAAAGCGTAAACAGTAATTAGTCCAGCTTCTCTAAAAATGGTTCGACATGATTGGTTTAGCCTCATTTTTTAATTACTCTCAAAAGAACTTCGTATTTTCAGATACCAACAACTTATTTTATGATGTTTCTAAGTTGGCAATATTTTGTAAATAAATAAAAATTGACCGGAACTTTTAAACCTCCGGTTAAATTTAAAGTCACTGTCATTCGATAGCTTATGAAAACCTAAGATAGAGATATGCAAACCGTTTTCTTTGATCTCGTGAGGTTTAGATTTTAAAGCCTGTCAAAATGCTCGACTTTCAACTATCAATATACAGCTAAAGATAGGTATAGGATATTATACACGACATGTGTTTAGATTTCACTAGTCCAAAAATTTAGTAATATACAGGGTGTTCTATTTAAAAAAAATATAGAGTAGGTTTTTATGTCAGAAAATTGTTAGTGTTTTGTTTTATATGTAACCTAGAAAAAAAACTTGGCTACCAACCCTACATTTCGCTTTTTTGTTTACCTTGATATCTATAAAGTTACAGCGAATCAAAATGTTATCAAGGTGCTGATCAAATCTGAAATAAGGGATATATCTGGATAACGATCGACTTTTACGAAAAACAACCAGCAAAAACAATGTTTTTGAGACTTACACCTTTATTGTAGAATCCGAACTGTTTATTGTCAAACGAAATGTTTTGCACTTCATTATCTTCCACATAACCACGCCCTGAAAAATGCTCCACACCAAACCGAAAATTTGGTATCTCTAGATAGATACTAAATAACAAAGATAAGAAGATGCAAATCGTTTCGCTCTAAGTTAAACAGATCAAATTCTACAGGGGTTTAAAGTTACAACAATTTCAAAGTTACTGTTTGAAAACAGTTGCATTTAAATGTAAGGAATGCTATTCGACATGCTACATGAAATATATCTAGAATTTTTAGAAGAATTCGAAAATCGGAAAATACGTCCCGCTCTTTTAAGACCTTTTATTTTGAAATATAATTCAAAAATAACGTCAAACTAAAATCAACATGGCTAAATGATGAAATGGTTGTAAGACTAATAAAAAAATTAGAAACATGTTATTTCTATAAAATGTGTATACATATATATTTTATGAATGTTTCCATATTATAAATTTTCGATAATTTTTGGGCTCTTTAAATTTTGTAACCTATTCCGATACGTTTTAGTCCGTTTTGGTGCCTTTGGTTAGTTTGGGTTAGTTCAATCAGCTTTCGTTTAGTTTCAATTTATTTTAGTCATTTGACCTAGTTCCGATACATTATAACCAATTTTAATGTTTTTCGTTAGTCGCCAAAATTATTGGGTCGTTCAATTAACTTTCGATTACTTTCTGTTCCGATACGTTATTACCAATTTTAGTGTTTAGAATAGTCCCCAAAATTGAATTAATCTGGGTTAGTTTTTACTTCAATATTTTTAACATTTTAGCCCGTTTTGGGACTTTTAGTTACTTTTGGTTTGTTTTGGTTAGTATTTCAGTCAAATTTTGGTTACTTTCAATTAGTTCCAATTTATTTTAGTTATTTGAACCGGTTCCGATACGATATAACCAATTTAAATGTTTTTAATTCATTCAAGTTAGTCGCCAAAAATTCGGTTAATTTTAGTTAGTTTCAACTTACTTTAATATTTTTAATCGGTTACGATACGTTTTAGCGCTTTTTGGTGCTTTTGGTTCGTTTTGGTTAGTCGTTCAATCGACTTTCGGTTAGTTTCAGTTAGTTTTAATTTATTTTAGTAATTTGAACCGGTTCCGATACGTTATAACCAATTTAAATGTTTTTAATTAATTTAGGTTAGTTGCCAAAATTCGGTTAATTTGGGTTAGTTTCAACTTACTTTAATATTTTTAATCTGTTACGATACGTTTTATAGCCTTTTTGGTGCTTTTGGTTACTTTTGGTTAGTTTGGTCGTTCAATCGACTTTCGGTTAATTTCAGTTAGTTTTAATTTATTTTAATCATTTGAACCGGTTCCGATACGTTATAACCAATTTTAAAGTTTTTGATTTTTAGTCGCCAAAATTCGGCTAATTTGGGTTAGTTTTAACTTACTTTAGTATTTTTAATCTGTTCCGATACGTATTAGACCGTTTTGATGCTTTTACTTACTTTTGGTTAATCATTCAGTCAATTTTCGGTAACTTTCACTTAGTTCCAATTTATTTTAGTTATTTGAGCCGGTTCCGATACGTTATAATTAATTTAAATGTGTTTGGTTAATTTTAGTTAGACCTTAAAATTCGGTTAGTTTCAACTTACTTTCGTTCAATCAACATTCGGTTAATTTCAGTTAGTTTCAATTTACCGGTTCCACAATACGTTATAACCAATTTTAATGTCTTTGGTTACTTGCCACTATTCGGTTAATTTGGGTTAGTTTTAATATACTTTAACATTTTTAATCTTTTCCGATACGTTTTAGCCCGCTTTGGTGCTATTAGTTACTTTTGGTTAGTCATTCAATCAAAATTTCGGTTATTTTCAGTTAGTTTCAATTTATTTTAGTCATTTGAATCGGTCCCTGTACATTATAAGCAAATTTAATGTTTTTGGTTAGTCACTTAAATTCATTTTGTTTTGGTTAGTTTTAACTTACTTTAATTTTTGTAACCTGTTACGATACGTTTTAGCCGGTTTTGGTGCTTATGGTTACTTTTGGCTAGCTTTGGTTAGTCGTTCAATTAACTTTCGGTTAGTTTCAGTTAGTTCCAATTTATTTAAGTCATTTGAACCGATTCCGATACCTTATGACCAAATTTAAGTTTAAATAAACAAACTAACTAGCTGCACAACTCTGCCGTCATTTTAACACATAAACATTAACTTATTCCTATCATACAAACAAAACAATATAAATACACATAATGATAGTCTATTTACCCAAAGAACAAATCTTTTTCAATTTTAATTCCTATGAAAATGTATTGCACTCCGGCCCAGGTAAGCGCGTATGATTGGCATCGAGTTCCCACTGCGTAGTGTTCTCGCTTCAGTGAGCTTCAGGGAGACAATTTGATTCCGTACCCCACTAAACGAGCCGAGTGTCGCGGCTATTCTTCTTTAGGCTATGCTAATACCATAGCCTAAAGAAGAATATTAAGCTATGCTAATACAAAAAACATCAGTCGTGTTTATTTCACTAGCAATGTGTTATTAATCATACTTTTCAAAATTGTCTGATTGATTGTGTACACAAGTCGTACGTAATGGAGTATTATTATTCCTGCAGCGAATATGCTAATATGCATCTAATTTACGGACAAGGTGTGAAGGCAAGAAGAATTTATTCTGATACATTTCCAGATTGACATTTACCGCCTCAAAGACCTTTTAAAAGGGTTGATGGTGGCTTAAAAGAAACAGCTGAAAAGGCAAGTGAAATAAAAGAATGCTAAAGTAGCTAGTCTATTTTAGGAAGTTTATATCCACATCGTGGAGGAGAAAGGCCTCCAAGAAGAGGAAGGAACCCTCAGTTAGAGGATGAGATTTTGGATTCCTGAAAAGTCTCCTCCAATAGTGTAGTCCAAGTTCACGCGGCAAATGGATTGTTTATGAGACCCTCCAAAAACAACTGCTACATCCTTATCACGTATAAAATGTACAGGGTGGCACGTTTATTATGGGATGACACCTTATCGCAGAATCTACGGTGTGTACCAAAAAAAGTTTAATACAAAAGTTGTTTGGATTTAGTCAGATTTTTAAAGTATTATATTTTTATAGATACAGGGTGATCGTATTATCGTGAACAAGTATCAACATGCTTATTTTAAATGGAATATCCTGTATATTAAGGCATTTTTGAATTTTTCAGAAATTTCTAGATACATTTTATCCTATACCTAATTCTAACCGTTTTTGACTTATTTTGAATTTTATATCACAAATGACATTTGCAGATCTAAATATAACTATCAATTTCTCCTATTTAAAGCCTTTATTATTTTATTGGAGTTCATTTCCTTGTAGAAGGTGATGTACTTTAGTAGTCTGTGTTGGCATTTTTATAATAAATAAATACAGGGTGATCAAAAACTAACATTAAACATGTAAATGAAAAAATCGTTAAAAGCCTTTTTTTCAAATGGAAAGCTCCTATTTTTATAATTTTATCTTATTTAGTATATTTGTATAAGGGTGTCTATTCGAAAAACTTGTAGTTTTTGAAATATTGGCAATTTTACATTTTTCTGTTGTAAAAATGCTATACGGCCCTTAAGCTTTGATATTTGTTGACCTTGACGGCGAGGCGTGGCGAAAAAAAAAAACAATCGAGAACTACACGAATGACACTATCTCTTGTCGTCTGACAATACATTTACTTATTATACCCCATCCGGGAAGATTTAACCTTTCGTCGGGCGCAACTGTTCTAGCAGATACAACAGTCTCTCTTTTGCATCGTGTATGGTAACCTATAGTGTTAAAATCCCCACCGCATAAGTAGCCTCTTATAATGTGTCTAGAAATGTAAAACGCTGGCCAATAATAGTTATCTTCTCTATGCTAAAATGCGATATTTATGTTTTGTAAATTATAACGTAATCAGACGCAGTGTATCCAAGAGATCAAAATGTTTGCCACGTGCACATCAAACCTTCTAACACACACTGCCACGGACGTGTTGATAGCTGGTCTAAAAATAGGAGGCCACCTATGCAGTGGGGATTTTAACACTATAGATTACCATACACGATGCAAAAGAAAGACTGTTGTATCTGCTAGAACAGTTGCGCCCGGCGTAAGGTTAATAACTTAATCGTCCCGGCTGGGGTAATAAGTAGGTGTATTGACAGACGAAAATATCATGTTGTAAAAGTGTATAAATAATGATACTAAAAATTAGGTTTTTCCCTAGTAAAAATAACTGTAAGCTAGTTGTTAGTTTTTATTTCAGTGCTTTATTTGAAAGGTTATTCTGTAATATAGGTACTGTACTAAATTAATAAATCAATAATCCCTAGGCATTAAAATATCACTTTTAATCCTAGATATCATGTGTAGTACCTTATTCCCTGAAAATAGGGTTAAAAGTGCCACTTTAATCCTGAAAGTACATAACATATTGAAGTTTCATTATTTTGTACCAGTTGGTTTAAAAGTAAGGGCTTGAAAGCTAACTAGAGGGCCGCTTAAAAAAATCGGTGACACATTAGGGTTATTTTGACCTCCTCTAGACGCTCACCCTGTATTTGCGATAGAAAGACAATTGAATTCAGATTTTTTAAATGTCGAACGTATTATTTAGCTTCGCGGTTAAAAATTTAAAAAGTGATATATCTGATTAACATCTCATTTGGAACTGCTTTGAAAACTGTTTTAAATTTCCCGCCATTTTCTTTTTAAAAATATTGACTTCTATAATATCTCAAAACAGTCCATCGGAGAGATTTTGAATTGCTTCCTTGAGTTTTTGAAAATTTTCAATCATTCTTTTTTCCCCGTAGAATATTTTAGACACTCCCGATAGGATTGAAACTGGCCTGGGAGTTACGAAAAGAGGCGTCACATTTTAATTGAATATTTTAGGTAAAATGCTTACAGTTACTTTGAAAAGATATTCTCTTTTATTTTTTTTTTATAAAATAGTTTCAAATGATTTAAGCCCATGGTAATTGCAATAATATGAAAATAGTACTAATTTAATCGTTCGTGAGAATACCCAATTGCGGTTATTTCCATAATTAAATGTGTGACAACACACTATATTCAATTTTCGTTAATAAACATGCTACAACTAATATTTAAAATGATATTCTTAGAACTAATATGCCATTAGGAAAATTAAAGTTGTCTAATATAATTAGCAGGATCGTACATCATATTGGACGACCCGCGCAAACAGATAATTGGAAAAATAAGTTAAAAATACGTTTAGATTACATCATGGCAGATTTAAACTAATTTGATGAATTCGGGGTACCGCTGATTACTCCTTATAGATTTTAATAAATTTTCACACAGCAATTTTAAAACTTCAATTTGTCAAGTTAGTACTGATTATCTCACCAAATTTCCAAATTTATCACGGATTACTTATCTGAAAGTTAGACTAGATTAAAATATTATAAGAAAAAATATGCGCTCTCCTTTTATATCTATCTTATTATAACTACCACTGGTTTAAATTTTTCGCCTTTAATTTTATTTAGTTTTATAGGTACAAGGTTTAACGTTTGGAATAAAATTTCGCTCTTAACGCATCAACTGTTGCTTAGTTTAAACATACCTTGCAAACAGATAAATTTAGATAAGCTTTTTAGGATCAGTAATTTATACACGTTCTTTTTTTATTACTGGATGCGTTAAGTATTCGCAGAATTACACCCAACTGGAATCCTATCTTAAACATAAAATTTAATTTGCATGCCGGTTTCGGTTAAATGATTGAAAATATAATGATATTATCTTTCCAGGTAAGTATAAATATGCTTATAAAGCTTAAGTAACATGGGCCAGTTTAGCAATGGGAAGGATGTGTGTATAATTATTGTTATTATTCTAGGGATTTAAATATTAATATGATTGAGAGGCTGAGCTTTTTATTGACTGGTTCTGATCATTGAAATTTGGTGTGTTTTATTTTTATTTATTGGACCTATAGTGTTAAATTTGAACTTATTGCAATTTTTATATAAATGCATTCAGGTTGCATCTAGCGCGCTTTGCTATTAACTGATCATTTGAAGAAATACATTGATTAAATAAAAAAATATATATATTTTCAATAACATATATTTACAAATAAAATAGCAGTCAGTCTTAAAACAATTCTAAGCGTTTAGAAAGCCATTAAATTGAGGGGAAAAGGTTCCCTGAGGATCATATTTCCTGGCGATTCTGCTCCATTGGTCGGGATGGTTTTTAATAAGGAAGCTCGCTCCCTTTCTCACAATCTTTTTCTGTGATTCGGTACATTTGGCACAATTTGTACTCAAGGATTCAGGAATATGTTCTGGAAGCAAAAATTAAATATTTAGCATAATTCAACTACGGACGGTTAAAGAAAAAAAATTATCATTTAAAATTAAACAAATTGAGACGGTTTAATTAACAGTGTGAAAGAAAAATGCGTAGTTGTTACACAATTATTAATGTTAAGAGGCAAAAATACATCAAGTAGGCAACAAATTAAATGCTTTTTAATAAATCTTTTTGGGTGAATTTTAGAGGAACTCCAGAAGATGAAGATAATTTTATTTATTGAATTGAATAATACAGAAACATACAATAACTGAGGAAAATGTCAAAGTGTCCTTAAAATAACCATTAAACTAAATACATACAACGTTCAATAGTATAAAAAACATTTTACGTATAAACACCCAGTAATTCCTTAATAAAAAAAAATCATCAAAGCTGTAAGAAGCCTTTCCCACTTGCAAAATATTTAGCCTTCTTTTAAAAACATTAACGTTAGGTGAATTTTTAATATGTGAACTGAGAACATTATAACATTTACAACAATTAAAATAATAATTTATTTGGTATATTGTTGTCCGATGCTTTCCTGGTGCCAATGAAACCCCACTCCTAGTATTGTAATTGTGCTGCGCATGATTAGTCATGAATAAATCCTGTAAGAAGACTGTCTCGACTAAAATGCTGGGAAATAAAATTTAAAGCATAGCAGGCACTTCGTAATTTGGCACAGAGTACGTCTTATATGTCAGTCCCACTGTAGCCTAGAGTCAAGAGTCACGTCCAACATTTGTGTGGTTTTACTACACCCGATAGGATTAGCTGCATCCTGGAAAAGGCTAAAATTATCGATATCAAGCCGCCCAGGCAAAGTGTACAAAAGAGCAGTAGTTTTGCTTTTTTCCACCCATTATTCGAACTGCATATCTTTTGCAGCAAAAAGACCCTATTAACGTGACTACTTCCACCATAACTAAGAATCCCATATCTCAAATGGCTATGAAAGCTAGTATAGCACAATGTAAGAAGAATGTCCCGACTACAATGCTGGGAAATAAAATTTAAAGCATAGCAGGCACTATACGTAATTTGGCACAGAGTACGTCTATATGTGAGTCCCACTGTAGCCTAACATTTGTGTGGTTTTAGTACACCCGATAGGATTAGCTGCATCCTGGAAAGGGCTAAAATTATGTATATCAAGCCGCCCAGACAAAGTGTACAAAAGAACAGTAGTTTTGCTTTTGTTTAAATTCAGGAAATTTTTTTCCGACCACATAATAATTCTACGGTATACGTTTTCACCACTAATCCTTAACTGAATCAGATTATTTTCTATGATTAAAAGGTTGGTATCGTCCGCGTAGCAGACTGTATAGATATGAGGAGAATTAATGTTTAGAAAGTCAATAATATCATTAGAAAAGTATAGATCCCTGCGGAACTCTCTGAGTAATACGATTTTTTTTTGTTCCTAGCGCTATTCAGTTGCACAAATTTCCAGCAACTTCCAAGTACGTCTTGATAAGATTAAATGGAGTTCCCCTCACGCCATAGCGGTACAACTTCATGCACACAATCAAAGGCACGCGAAAAATCAATAAAAATTCCCAAAACTAAAAATTGATCATCCAACGCATCAAAAGCCCTTTTTTGGTACGAACATAACGCTGTCTCGGTACTCTTATTTTTGGCAAAACCATGTTGAAGGCTTGACAGCAATTTATTTTTAGGCAAAAAGCTTGTTAACTCTGTTTTTATGGCAAGTTCAAATAACTTGGAAGCAGTCGAAAGCAAACTAATAGCCCTATAATTAGTATACAAATTTGGATCGCCCTTTTTATATAATGGTATGACGGTAGCCAATATCATTTTATCAGGAAAGACTCCATTTGCAATTGACAAAATACAAATTTGTATTGTCAGTTGCTTAATTCGAAAAAAAAAATGAAAAAAGTCAGTGGTTTACAATTTTTTTGGTATTTTTTAAACTGCCCTCAGGGGCAGCAACGTAGTTTTTCAAGAGATATCGAAAACATGCCTTTTTATCTTTATTGAACTACTAAACATGTTAATATATCTATTCCTTCTTTTTGAAAGTAATGAAACTGGGATTAATGTATAATTGATAAAATATTCTGCAACAGCTCATAAGAAATGATACTCTGCAATTGATTGGTTTATACAGCGAAATTTAATTTTATTGTTAACAATATAGAATTAGCTTCAAAATTTATTGTATGTTTTAATTTTAAGTTTAGAACCCCCCATGGAAAATTCTTAAAAAGAAAAGATCTAAAATTAAAAATACATTTACAATGCTAATAACAATTTACTCGTCTTTTAAAATTAAGTTACTTAATTAATATAAGCTTCTTTCCTCAGACATCGGAAACAGATATTTGGAATCTATACAAAACAAAGAAAGACAAACAAAATAACAAAGCAGAAGTAGTAATTTAAGTCTAATGAAATTTATTACGTAGAAGTAAAGGGCAGAAATGTGAGAAAAAAGGATATCGACCTAAAATATTTCCAGCCATATTCATGTGGATGGCAAAAATGTTCGACAAAGAATTCGAAATTATATTAGAAAAATTTGGACTTATGTTTTAGTCATGTTTTGTACTCTCTAACATTAATTTTCTTTATAGATCAAGAAGATGATAGTTTATGAACAATAATTTAGAACTTACTTCTTAATTCTCGACCTTCCGCAGTACATGGTCCTTCATCCAGTATGCATTTCACATAATTATTCAACACCCTCTTATTCGAAAGGATCATATCAATGTTCAAATTGTCATATCTTGTATTATATTGCTGACTTAAACAAATTGTAATTTGGATAGCGCAAATAACTAGCACAAACCTCGTCATTTCGTCACACTAACCCAAACAAACAAATCTTTTAAAACCTTTCACACTTATATGTGATATACCTACTCCCAGATTGGATTTTCCTAATGACTTATATATCTTTGTCTTTTTCAATAAAAAAGGATGGAACATTTTAGAGGACTTCTTGTCTACATTTTTATTCTTTAAAGGACAAATTTAATAACATTTTGTTTACTTATTAGTACATTAAAGTCTACAGTGATTTAGCAGAAAAAAATTATATGCAATTAATCATGCATACAAAAAGCTTGATTAGCATAAATTATTGTCCGATGGAATCAATTTTTGGCTATACATGGTGATGCTCACATCTTACTCCGCATTCTCGGATCGTTGGCATTTTAAAACAAGTATTTTCCTAATTCCAGTTTTAGCCGTTAACAAACAAAGATCGCATAGGGTTATAAATAATAATTAAGACAACTTCGCCTAGTAAGCACTCTAGGAAGTATACATTTTAAAATCTCCTTTTTACATTTTGTATCATTTAGAAGCCAAGAATTACTTCCCCTGTCTATAAAAGGTTGCTTTAGCATTATTTGAAAATGTATTGCAGCAAATGTGACTGCAATAATAACCCCAAATCAAGATTGATTTGCTAAATTTAATGGACAGGTTTCAAATAGAATAGTGTGTTATAAAGTTATAATATAGCTAGCCATATTACACAAATCTCGTGTTTTCAGGTTTTGATAAAACCATTTAGCAACGAGCAAAGATTGGTAGAAATCACTTTATCCGTATTATTTCTAAAATAAAAATTAATATTATTTTCAAATGCCCTAACAAAATCGTTCAAGCAGTTTTCGAGATATTGACTGTCTAATCACATTTTGGGGCATGCGGTAATAGTATATTATATAACGGGTGTTGAAAGTAATAATCGTTTTCTCAAGAACCTAAAGAGTGCGTTTTATATCATTTTCGTAGGTGGTCATAGGAAAAATATTGTACATTAATTGTGCGAAAGTACGTTTCAACCTCAAAGGATTTCTAAATAACCGTCTTGTTTGAAAACTAGTGCTTTCAACACTCGTATAATATACTATTTCAACAGCTGAAATGCAAATAAAAACGAAATATGTAATGCCAATTAAAACTGAAATCCTAAAAATTGCCTGTATATCTAAATTATATTTATTAAAGCGAAAACATATTTATATGCCATATCTTGGTGCTGGTTAAATTTTGAAAAAATATCGGATAAATAATTGCGGCAGTGAGAACACTATTGACAGATAATGTGGTGGTAGCCCTTGGCAGGCAAGGTATTAAGAATGTCATTATCGAAAAAATAGAAAGCATTTTGATCAGCGGTTTTTAAATATATTATTAATTGATTTAATAGTACGCAAGTTGTTTTTATTCAAATTAAGTGACGACCTCAAGTAAATTACAGGTTGCTACCATGGGCTCATTAAATATATTTATTTACAGGTCCTTGGCTACTACATGGTATTTTCGTGCATTTATTAACAAAAA
>MU184058.1:135672-149666 GCA_016904865.1 Pissodes strobi | reverse complement strand
CTGATTAACCTATACCCAAGAAATAAACATTGAACTATATATACAAGTTTAAAGAAAACAAGGAACAATATATATATGTTCCATTCCACTTGGTCTTCCCTTCTTTTTTCTTTCTGGTGGTACCCACTGAAACAGCTTTTTGGCCATCGATCCTCCTGCATTCGCATCACATGTCCAAACCACTTAAGGCTCCTTTTCTCGATACGGGCAAGTACCATTTCCTCTGCGTCCATAATACGCCTAACATCTTCATTACTTCTAGGTTCTAGCCTAGATATCCCAGCACTTCTTCGCAAGTAATCCATTTCGACTGCATTAACCCTTCTCTTCATATCAGGATTAATAACCCACAGCTCTGAACCATAGAGGAGCACTGACTCAATGAGAGTCCTACCCAGGCATTTTTTTGTCTTCTTCGACAGATGTCTATCTCACCACAGACCACTTTGCATCCAACAGCCCTTTTGCCACTCTGAATTCTGCTTCTAATCTCGTCAGATCCCAAGCCATTTCTTGCAATCACCGCTCCCAAGTATTTAAATGTATTTACTTGATTTATCTGGATGTCATCGGTGATCAAAACTTCAAAGTAAGCTTCCGTGTTTACTGCTAAGTACTCGGGTTTTTTAAGACTCACTTGTAGCCCCCAATTTGAGTATTCTTCATACAGCCTTCTTAGCATGAATTCAAGGTCATATGCGTCCTGTGCTATAATAACCTGGTCATCCGCGAAACTCAGCGTAAACAGATAATCGTCCCTGACAGCCCATACCATGGCAGCATCTTTTCCAATTTCTGAGAGCTAGCTCGATATATGCATTGAAAAGAAATGGGGACAGACTGCAGTCTTTTAGAGGGCTTAATATAGTCCGATAGTCTATTGCCAAATTTTAAATATGACTCGTTATCCTTATAAAGCATTCTAATGGTCTTAATAATGCCTTTGTTAGCGCCCAGCATATTCAAGGCTTCCCACAGGCGACATCTGGGGACTGAATCGTGAGCCTTCTCCAAATCTATGAATGCCAAATGCAGCTCCTGGCCAACTGCAACCTTCTTCTCCATTACCTGCTGAAGGACAAAAAGATTATCTGTGCAGGATCGTCCCGGTACGAAGCCGCTTTGATCCTCACCGATAACATGACCCATATCCACCCTGAGCCTTGCCTGTAGCATCTTTGAGAACAGCCTACACATAGAGCCATTAATGCTCAATCTCCTGTAGCAGCCAGGGTCGTTTCTATTACCTTTCTTGAAAAGTGACACAATATATGAGGTCCTCCATTCATGTGGGTATAGTTCTGTTGACAGCAATGGTTTATTAGGTCCGTGATGCGGCGATTAAGTTTTGGACCCCCATATTTTAACAACTCTGCCGGAATGTTTCCAGGTCCAGGTTATCTTCCATTTTCCATCCTTTGAAGGCTTTCTGCTATCTCTCTGACATTAAATGACACGTACTCACACTCGTCTTCACTCGCATCTTGATTATTTATAAAGGGTTCTTTCTGCTCCGTAAGTAGGTTGAGGTAATGTTGTCTCCACTTTTCCATGGGTACTTTTTGAGGCACTCTATCTACTTGATTTGTTTTCATTCGCTTTATTACTTTCCAGACTTCTGCGCTTTGTGCTCCTCTCATCAAGGCCTCAACCTCACTACATCTCCTTTTCCACGACTTCGTTTTCCCTTCTTTTATTAAATATCTTACCTGACGATATTTGTTCTTATAATCAGTCCAACTGTAGTCCGACCTGTCAGCTAGCCATTTCTGATAGCTTTTCTTTTTGTCACTTATGACAGTTTTAACTTCATCCGTTAACCATAACGGTGCTTTTCCTTGTTTACGGGTTTCTTCTTTCCCTAATGCTTCCAGAGCCGCCCTTCTCACTGCGTTCTTGATATCGTTGTCCTCCTGTTCAATGTCATCTGTTGGGGTCAACATTTCCAAGGCATACTCAAGTCTACTTTGGTAGAGATATTTAATACTTTCCTGCTGGAGAAGATACAGTTTATAGCGTTTTCTTCCTTCCAAAGTGATCGTGGTTCCAGCTTCAGCCTCCAGTTGTGTGTGTTGTTCTTGGTTGAAGGGTACAACTATTTTGGCTATAACCAACCGATGGTCTTCACCACAATTGGCGCCTCTCTTGACTCTAAAATCGTTTACTTTGATAGCAGAGACCTGTCTTTTAATAATGTAATCTACAGTTGACTTTTGTTGCATTGATGGTCTTTCCCTTGTATATCGCTGAATGTCTTTATGGGAGAAGATGCCGCTGAGTTTTTGCAAGTGGTTTAATTCACACACCTCAATAAGTCTCTCTCCCGAATCATTGCGAATCGTCTCCCCATGTCTCCCAACTATTTTGCCATTTTGTTGGGATCCTACCCTTGCATTCAGATCTCCAGCGATAATCAGTTCTTGGTTGGGTTTTAATTACGCTAGGATGTTCGATAATGCTGCATAGAAGGCTTCTTTTATAGCAATGGCTGAATCATCCGTAGGTGCATATAGTCCAACCACTACTAACATTTAGAGTGACTGTCATTATTCTATCTGATATAGGGTTATAATTTATGATGTTATTCCGCCATTGTGACCTAACCAATACTGATACTCCAGCTTGCGCTCTATGTGATTTGTCCACTCCTGACCAAAAATGAAGATAGTGGTCTAGCATTTCGCTTCCTCTACCCTTCCTTTTCGTTTCAGTAAGTACCGTTATGTCTACTTTTTGTAGGGATAGTTCGTGAGTGACTTCCGAGGTTTTGTTAGTTTTGGTTAGTTTGGGTTAGCTAGGCTGTTAATATTCCATGTTCCCAAAATCATTGTCCTTTTACTAGCCAGGCGTCGTCTTAGAAGGTTCCTATCTGTGTTTCGAGGCTTGACTACGGTTCTTTGAGCAATTTTTGCAAGTAACAGGCTGCTAACCTATTGCCTAAACCCTCAATCTGGAGGACCAGTGGCCTTTCTGTAGGGATGCCCATCCTTAGCCGAGGTGTTCTGGTTTTTTGGCGCCGGAGACTCGCCATCGTCCTATTCCAGTCTGCTACATAACAGGCACCCATTGACTGCCATGCACTACCAGTGGTCACGCGACTCTCATGAGCCTTCGAGGACGTTGGAAATAGAACTTGCTGGCAAAGCTTGTATGTTCAGCGGACGTTTCCCGAGATTTAGTGAGTCATCTCAACTGGGCATTGAGATGACTCCTCGAGATCCATTTACCAGCCTATAAAGTTCTATCGAATATCCTTTTAAATAGACTAACGCCTTTCGTTGAAGCATTTATAGGAGAATATCAGGCAGGTTTCAGGAAAAATAGGTCCACAATCGATCAGCTTTTCACTCTACGACAACTACTAGAAAAGGGTTGGGAATTCAATAAAGTCGTACATAATCTTTTCATTGACTTCCGACAGGCTTATGACAGCGCTAAAAGGGATAAATTGTGGAACGCAATGTCATAACTGTCAATACCCAGAAAACTTATCAAACTGGTCAAAACTTATGTGAATGACGGAATATCTAGAGTAAGAATAGACAACAAACTTTCAGAGCCTTTTAAAGTGCATAGTGGCCTTAAACAAGGAGATGCCCTATCACCCATCCTACTCAACATCATCCTAGAAAAGGCGGTCCGAGCGGCACGGGTCAAAACAGGACTCCTGTCAAGCAGAGGACCTAAGTTAATGCTAGCATACGCAGATGATATTGATCTGATCGGAAGCTCAGTAACAACAGTAAAGGAAATATTTAATACAGAAATCAGTAAAATGGGACTAAAAGTAAATGAAGAAAAGACAAAATACCTATGCATAAATAGACATACACGGAGAGATAGAATAGGACAAAACGTAACAATAGATACAACTTCGACCGTTTTAAATACCTAGGCGCAACGATCACTGAAGACACCGATATCACGGAGCAGATAAAGGGAAGAATACAGTCAGCCAACAGATGTATGTATTCCTTAAGTAGTAATCTATTCAAGTAAAAATCCCTGACAAGAGCTTCCAATATCAAATCCGTCATTAGACCGGTACTCACATATGGATGTGAGACGTGGACTATGACAAAATCCAATGAAGAAAAGCTCGGAAGATTTGAGCGGAAGGTGTTTAGGAATATTTTTGTTCCGTCTTTTGACCCGAGTACAAACCAATACCGCATCAAGACGAACGGTGAAATAAAAGCAATTTACAACGACACCGATATTGTACAAGAAATAAAGTCCCAGCGCCTCAGATGTACGGGTCATGTGCACAGACTCGTAAATGACAGACTGATTAAACTGGTCTGGGAAGAAGTGCCAACAGGAATGCGGCCTCCAGGAAGACCAAGTATGCGATGGTGGGACAAAACCAAAGCAGACCTGTCAGCGATGGATATACCGTTCAACCTGCTTTTAATGAAGGACCGTGCAAGATGGAAGCAAGTAGTGCAGTCAGCCAAGACCCACCCTGGGTTGTAGAACTAAAATAAGAAGAAGACGAAGAAGAAGAAGAAGGTAGGATCTTCCTTTATCTGCTGACTCTATTATAAGTTTGATGGTTGGCCTTAACCCGTTAAGATGGTTAAGAAGCTGGTCCTGATGCTGCCCCTTATGGCTCTAGATGATGAATCTATCATCGACATGCCTTAGCTACAATTTCGGCGTATGCTTGGAGAATTCAATTGCTTCTTCATCATCAAACTGGTTGCTTCAAATCAATTACTGCAGGTGAAAGTGGTGAATCTAAACGCAGTCCATCCTTCTGAGAGAAAGACATTACCTTTTTCTTGAATGTAGGAATTATTCAAGCAATAACATACCAGTGATGCTCCTACAAGGAATGCAGACATGTACCTTTCTTCCAACAAGGAAAAATACTTTACTGACCTTTGTAGATTTACTCCTTTCAGCGTTCCGATCATGGTTTATTACTTATTTGTCCATTTTCTTTTCAGTTATGGTACAGTGATTGGTATTGGAGTTGGTATCACCAGAGACTGTTCGATATTGATGGTCGCACAATACTTTAAAAGAAAGAGGGAGTTCGTGGAAGTGTTTGTTGTATCAGGGAGTGGCTTAGGAATAGTAATGATGTCAGTTCTCATTAAAAGTGCAATAAGGTAAGCAAGGTATATCAAATAGGTAGTATAAGTCAATTTTACTCAGGCTAAGAGAAGCAATATCATATGAGCCTAATGCATATTTGTATTTTTATTGCAGTTCACTAGGTTGGCGGCTAGGCCTGCAAGTAATAACAGGAACCGTTTCGGTAACGTTTATTCTAGGAACTTTTTATAGATCGGCATCTTTGTATCATCCACAAAGACGTGCCATTTTACATATTAAGAATCAAAAACGCAAAATTAGAGATAAGAATAGGATCGACGATAGAGTGTCATTTTTCGATTTGAGCGCTCTAAAAAGCAATACAGTAAGGATACTATTATTCTCGACAGCGATCACTGCCTTTGGGATTAACACGCCGTTGTTTTATTTGGCATATCACGCAAAAGTCGAAGGTAACAAAAGATTATTTTTTTTAATTTAAGTATTTTGACTATCGCATGTTGTTATTTCCTCAAGTTTTTAATTTGGTAATATTTATGAAGCCCTGGCTCTAAATACTTTTTTACTCTACCATAAGAATATCAATAATTTAAAGACATCAAACCATTTTAGGAACGATATCAAGATATATCGCACACATCCTGCGAAATTCATAAAATAACTCGCAAAATATAGAGTTTAGGTAATAAAAACAAGAGTAGTATTTCATTTGACAAATTATATCAATATATTTTCAATACTTTTTATTGGGTTAGAGCCTGAGAGGATCTAACTAGATATATTAGATATGGATAGCTGAATATATTGCTAGGCCTTTGGGAATTGGAAAACAAAATATCTTAAGAATGTTATCGATCCCAGTGGCGGCACCGGCGGTCAGAATGGAATTTCTCAAATTGTACTTAGAATGATAATAATCTAAAATATGTATTATGCAGTCCATTGATTTATCCGTTTTCGCATTCGAATATATTGTCAGGGCTAGTAACCATCCCAATGTTTTTGTGTTAACCTATAGAACTAGCCTTGTCACGTCTACGTTCTTTCGAAGACGAAGAAATGGTTGGCTACGTCACTAGTGGTAGCGCTTCGTGGATCTGCCCTGTAACTGCTACAGACCATTCCCATCAGCCAACAGGAGAAATATGACATACTTGTAGCTGCCCTGGAGAGACGATTTGGAGACCAACACAGAAGACAACTGTATCAGGCACAAGTAAAGTCCCGACATCAGAAGCCTGGTGAAAACCTGCAAGAGTTTGAGGCAGACGTTAAACGTCTCACTCAATTGGCCTACCCAGGAGCAACAGAAGAATTTCAAGAGGAACTTGCTGCCCAATATTTCGTGGGTGGTATCAGGGATCTAGAAACTTAGAAAATACTACGTCTAGCTAAATTTGACAACAGCAGTAAAACTTTGGGTAGAGCCCTAGAAATCGAGGCGTCCTGAAACATCTCTAAGCCCAAAATCAGAGTCGTATCCATCCAAGAAGAAAAGCCGACAAACAGCTGTGAATTAACTGAGATGGGCGAAATTTTGAAGAAATTACCGAAGTTTTTCAAGCCTCGGGGAGATTCCGAGAGCCACTAGAAGATAGGCCGTGTAACCGAAATTCTTCAAATCAGTGCTATAGATGTGGCAGGACTGGTCATTTCAAAAGAAACTGCCGGATACAACTACAGTCTAGATCTCCATCTAGAGACGCTAGAACCTCAAAGTAAAATCAGGAAAACTTCTATTAGTCCACATTGCGGGGCGGGTGTTGATTAAAGAAGATAAAGCCTCCAGGATCGTCTCCAGGAAAAGCCTAGGAAAAGCCGCCGGCAGTCTAACTATTAAAGGAACGATCAACGAAAGAGCCATGACAATTACTGTTGATACTGGCGCGGCGGTATCTTTGATAAGGTCCAACAGTGTAAATAGAGTAGACGTCCTACCCATATCGAAGAATGTAGTTTTACATACGGTTAGCAGTGAGACAGCTGAAGTGCTTGAAGAAATGGATATTGAACTTCAACTTGGAAGAATTAAATTGCACCACCCAGTGTTAGTAGCCGACATAGAAGACGAATTTATTTTGGGGATGGACTTCATCGGTCAACATGGATTCTCTTTTGACAACAAACTTAACCTTCTGAAGTTTGGCACCGAAGAGTTAATCTTTACCAAACCACCAGATGACATGTCGGCTAAAGTAGTGGCGTCAGGTACTGTTAGAATAAGCGTAAATACTGAGCAGATAGTTTTTGGGGAATTGGAGAATGATTTTGGAGGCTGCATCGGACTTACCCAACACCACGATTTGCCTTGCAAACACCTTGTAGGCAAAGCACTAGTCAAAACAGATGGCGACATACCGATAAGGGTAGCAAATATTTAATCAAAAAAGGAGATGTAATAGCCACTTACGAGCCGGTGCAGTGGCTAACCAGTTGCGAAACGCGGTCAGAAGTAACACCTTCAACATCACCTTTTTTTTTGGTAAGGTGGCGGAACCGCTTTATTGGCACCCTCCCGGCAAACAAGGAGGGTAGTGTGGGGGTCTTCCTGCACATAATCTATGCAGGAAACTACCCACTAAACCACCACTGTTTGCGGGGCAAACCTCACTGCCACCGCCATTTGGTTAAAGGAGACCCCAGCATAACCTTTGCCAATAGCTTGAAATGCTCCTCTTTGCCCTTTTTTAGGGCTCCTCTCTATTTACAAGTGCTATGTACATCTATTTACACTAACTGCTGCCTGGAGAACTTCACGGTGCGGCAGCTCAACCGTGAAGTTTAGGTGGAAATTTGTGATTTCTCTGCAGTTATTCCCTGTTTGAGGTAATACCTATAATATATTTCGGCCTCTTATAGTAGATGCGTCTCCTGGTCTTTTCTTGGGCCGGATCGTATTTACAAATTTCTTTAAAATCGTTACAACTATGTGATTCTATGCTGTTATACATTTTGACATCTTTGGCCTTGATCAATTGTCTGAAGTTAGTCCATCCCAGATCCCTTTGCAAGTCGATGTTCCTAACATACCAGGGTGCACTGATGGCCCATCTTAAAGCAAGGTTTTCGACCCTTACCAATTTGTCTATATTTGTCCTGGCTGCGTTTCCCCAGACTGTGGATCCGTATGATAGTTGAGACCTGGTTATGGCTTCAATTATTATTATCTTCACTGCCAACTCCATCTCACTTTTCCTTCCAATTATCGGGACTAGCGAGATCAGCGCCGTTTTTGTTTTGGTTTTTGCCACTTCGCAATGAATGTTCCAACATAGCCCTCTATCGAATATGATGCCCAGATATTTAGCCTTCAAGGACCAGTTAATGTTCTGGCCATCAATGGATATCCTGCATTAATCTTGATCTTGTTTAATAAAGCCCACTTACGGAATGCGTCCACTGCTGCCTGTAGTCCTCTACTGATCATATCAGCGCTTGTGCTTCTAACGAGAAATGCGGTATCGTCCGCAAACAGGCCAATTAGACCATTCGTTGGTGGTATTAGTGGAACGTCGTGGGTGTATAAGTTGTATAGGGTGGGTCCTAGCACCGACCCTTGAGGGACGCCTGCGCCAATGGTCCGTGCCTCTGACAGGGCATGTCCTGTCTAACTTGAAAGGTTCTACCACACAAGTATGATTTTATTAATTTACACATTTTGGTTGAAATACCTGCTTTGATCATCTTAGATATGAGTCCCCAGTGCCATATTTTGTCAAAGGCTTTTTCTATATCAAGGAAGATGCCTCCAGTTGCCATCTTAAGGTTGAAGCCCTCACATTTACTCCGCAAATCATAAGGCTTGTTGCTCTGCTGAGCACCCTTCCTTGAACCCGAACTGCTGCTGCGGAATTAGATTTAGTCTATCCATCTCCTTGTTGAGTCTTGATTTCATAGTGCGCTCTACTACCTTTGAGATCGAAGATAGCAGGCTGATTGGTCTATAGTTCTTCGGAAACTTTAGATCCTTATTTTTGGGAATCATGAAGATGACGGAGTTCTTCCAAGCCGATGGGAAGTGTTCAAGTCGTATGACAGTGCTTGCAATATTAGTTAATTGAACAAAGCCCATTTTAGGCAGTTTCTTAAGCATCTTGTTGTTGATTTTATCTCCTCCTGGGGCCTTTTTGGTTCTTCTTAGCCTTACAATATTTTTGATCACATTCGGTGTGATTAAATCGATGACTTCCGCAGGTGTTTCAATGTTGCTTAGTCTTCTTAATTCTCTTCGCACTCTTGTTTCGTGAACCCGCCCCTCTTCGTCGTCATCTATTTCCGACTCGTTGTTGGCGAAGATAGATTCAAGTGAGTTTGCAAAAGCCTCTGCCTTGCCTTTGTCCACGTATGCAATTCCGTTTGTCCCGTGAATTGCTGGAATGACGGTCTTTTTGGTTCTTAGGGCTTTAGCCATTCCCCACGCCGTGTTTGATTTGGTGTTCAGTTTCCTCACTTTCCTAGCCCACTTGTTGCTTCTATAATTTATCAGCTCGGCCTTCATTAGATCAATATGGTTGTACAAGTCCCTTTTATTTTCCTCGGTCCCACATCTTGCGTATTTCCTGCGTCTCCTTCTGTTTTCCCTGATAATAGTTTACAGATACTCTGGCAACGCTTCCAGTGATCTCTTTTGTGCCCTATGCACCACCGAGCATGAGTCGCAAGCTGCAATAATTTCATTCCCAAATCTGACCGCCGCTGCGTCTAGGTCAACCTTACTTCTTATCCTCCTCACTTTGATCGTCTCTTGCAAATTTCTCTTAAACCCTGGGTGGTTCTAGTGAACATCAATTTGGAGAAGGTACCCTCGTCCAACGAGAGCCTCACCGGGTTGTGATCTGAGAAACCCTCGTTTATACTCTCTATTTGGTGATTTAGTCCACATCCTTTAAGTATCGCTATATCTAAAACTTGGTGTCTGCCATTTCCCGAGGGGAAATGGCAGACACCGACAGACGGCTTGCTCGTTGGCCCCACAACGAGCAAGCCGCTTCTGTCGGCCAGTGTGGACAACTCTTTCCCGCTAATGCACTGGTAGGTGCTATTCCACGATCTGTCTTTGGCGTTTAGGTCACCCATCAAGATTGTGGGTAACGGGTCCCTCAACATTTCAACTATCTCGTCCTGCTGTAACAGTATTACGGGTCTTTTATATACAAAGGTAGCCCTCAATCTCCTGTTGTTTACAACTATTATGATTGAAATATTCTCTATTTCGGCGTCTATTGATCCTATCAAGTAATGTTGGATATCACTTCTGACCAAAGCAGCGACCCCTCCTCGTCCCGGAGCCCTGCCATCCTTCCTATACATAACGAAGTTCCTAAACGATATATTTACAGTTTCCCCCAGCATTGTTTCCTGCAGCAACAACACGTGGGGTTGTTGTTCCTCCAAGAATAAAATGACATCACTCCTTCTGGTGCGAAGACCTCTTACGTTCCATGACTATACTATTTGCAGCTAATCCATCAAAACCCTGAGGTATTTCCTTCATAGCATGCAAGAAGGCTGTTTTAAGGGCCGATATCTTTTCCGTACTTTTTTCTTCCGGAGAGGTATTGTTGTCTTCTAATCACCTAAGGATGTCCAAGAACATTTTCAGAAGTCAAAGTCAAAGTCAAAAGTTTATTGAAAAGCATACAGCTGTACAATTTACAGAGTCTTAAAGTTAAAAAGATTTACAATCCCATGTCCTAACCAATACACATTTAACAATCCTATGTCCTAACCAATACACACAGCACAGCCATTACATTGCCAGTCGTGGCATCATCTGTCTTCCGAAGAAATGAAGAAAGCTACACAATTTATCAAAGAGCAGAGCACAGCCTTCGAAAGGAAAAATGGCAATACTGGAAGAACGAACATCATAAAACATAAAATCGACACTGGAAGTACTCGCCCCATACGGCAGCATCCTCGGAGGCTACCAGTGACGAAGCAGCAAGAGGTTACCACATTAGTGGACAAAATGCTTGACGATGCAATTATTGAAGAGTCATCAAGCCCATGATCGTCTCCTGTTATTTTAGTCACCAAGAAGGATGAGACTACCAGATTCTGCGTGGACTATAGAAGGCTCAATGACGTCACCAAGAAAGACAGCTATCCACTTCCCAGAATTGATGACACGTTGACGACATTAGCAGGTTCTCATTGGTTCTCAACACTCGATTTTAAAGAGCGGCTACTGGCAAGTAGACATCGACGAACAAGATAAGGAAAATACTGCCTTTTCTACCGGAAGTGGTTTATATCAGTTTAAAGTTATGGCCTTCGGATTATGCGATGTTCCCACTACTTTTGAGCGTCTTATGGAAGTTGTTCTACGACGCCTCACTTGGAAGAAGATTTGTCGAAGAATTTGCAAATATAGCTGCACCTCTACATAAGGTCACTGAAGAACGAACAAATTATAACTGGGATCATTACTGTGATTTTGCGTTCAGGAAATTAAAAGCGGCTCTATGTTCTAGTCCAATATTGGGATATCCGGAACAAAAGGGTAAATTCGTATTGGACAGAGACGCAAACAACACCGGCATCGGAGTGGTTTTATTGAAAGTACAAGCAGGAGAAGAACGAGTTATTGTATACTACAGTCGAACACTTTCGAAACCTGAACGTAACTACTGTGTAACCCGAAAAGAGCTTCTGGCAATAGTACTGTCTGTTGAGCATTTCCATCAATATCTGTATGGACAAGAATTTCTAATAAGGACTGATCATTAAATGGCTTTTGGATATGAAACAGCCTGAAGGACAGGTAGCCAGGTGGCTTGAAAAGTTACAACAAGATAACTTTAAGGTTAAGCACAGGGCAGGGAGATTGCATAATAATGCAGATGCCTTATCCAGAAGACCATGCGAGGATAATTGTAAGCATTGCCAAAGAATAGATCAACAAGAAGGAATTACTCCCATTAGGCAAATGAAATTTGAGGTTGATCAGCAGTGGACCACAAAGCAACTTAAAAAGGATCAGCTTGAGGATAGTGAAATAACTATACTGCTAAAAACGAAAGAAGAACATCAACCAAGACCGACCAAGCTGGGGAGCGATTTCAACTAAAGGATTTACTTTTTAAATTATGTGGGCTCAGTGGGATAGTGGAAAATGTATTTCTTAAACGAGCCTGGGAAAGCGCCGATGGAAAAGTAGTGAAGACACATTTAATGGTACCGAGGAGGAAGATGTCGGAAGTTCATTATTGATGAGCCGTGAAATTACTACTGATCCTCACTAGTGAGTAAAAGTGCCCACTATCGACTTTAAAATCTCGTTTATGTCAAGTCGTTATAGTACTTTTAAGAGGTTCTTGCTGGCTTTGATAATGACAAATTAAAATTAATTAATCATTAAAGGATTTGGTATTAGACACGTGAGTTTTTACATATTGACAACCACATGTTGCCAATGCTCTCGCTTTACTTAACATAGTTAGTATAGTAAACTTACATATGATTAAACCACACTGGATGAAGTAAATCCAGACTAATACATAAATATGATTATTTTCCTAACCGTCTAATTCTAGGTTTGGAAGACTGGATAGTTTTTGTACAGATATATTTAGGACTAGCTTGCTCGCTAGGTTGCATCATTTTTAGCACGTTGGTACTTCACAAGACCTCCGAATGTCGAATTGCCAGACAATATTTGTGCCAGTCAGCGGTATTTATGTGTGGACTCTCTGTGCTGGCTTTTACCGTAGTCAATGATAACTATCATGCTTATGTTATGTTCGCTTGGATATACGGTAAGTAACAGGTTAGAGAGTTATTTTTTAAGACACATTTTTCTATACCTTGCGATCACTGACCCTCATAAATATGCTTGAGATTTTATGCTCAATGAGTTAGAGACATTGAGCCTGAAATCTCAAGTATATTATTTATGAAGAACTGTGCAGAACATTTCTTAAGTATCTAGCATATTTTCATGACCAGTCTGAATAATGATAGTTGGCCACTTTGTAGGTACCTGTAATTTTCCCATGCAATTATTGCGCTTAGTAGATAAGCAATGCTCGTCCTGGCTTAAATTTCGGCTCGTGTCGGATACTCTAGCTTCCAGAACGAATTGGGCCAACATCATATCTGCGAACTGGCATACCATCCGGAATATTTGATGTTATCATCTAGTATTAGTTTATTCATATATCCTATTTAAACTGCCGTCAATATCTATATATCTGTCTCAGACCTAACATGTATACAGACATAAGAAATATCACAAATTTAGATGTAAAGCAAAGAAATTGTAAATTATTATCATAGAGTGAAAAAGATATGAACACAGCTAACAGCAGAGGAAGCTAGCAGAGGCAAGGTAAAACATTTAGTTTGGTGACCTGGTGTGCCGCGCATCGATAACTTGGTGACCTGGTGTGCCGCGCGTCGATAACTCGAGCATGTCGAGTACTAGGCCGCTCTTGTCTTTTATTCCAATATGAATGCGTTCAGTGGTATTTTCAATACTAAAAGTTTCAAATTATTAACATTATCACTATAAGGAACGGCAAAGGCAATTTATAGCGACAAATCGTCAAAAGTTTTATCGATTAAGAACTTTTTGTTTGGTTTCCAAACTGCATATTAGATTCCCGACTCCTCAAAAGGAAGTTTGTTAAATGTTTTGTGCCTCGTTATATTATAGATTTTTAACACGTTCTGACCTGGAAAAGGGGAAAACTAAGTAGCGTAGTTTGTCGTGTACTATAACTTGTAGAAAGAAGCATATTTCTCCTGTATAGGAAATTACGAAATGCTTGCTATTATTTGAAATAACTCTTAGTGCATAACAAGGTGTTAATATAACGTGATAATCCTTAGAATTTATACCATTTGGGTACAGAAAAATGGTTATATTTTTTCCAAATCAGTGTTACATAATTTGCAAACCTCTCAGTACTTATCTATCTCTTGAA